>JBCEWC010009226.1:0-18982 GCA_038996855.1 Solanum aculeatissimum
TGTTTTGGACAAAACTTACTCTTATACGTTAGACTTGTATGTTGGATATTCGCCTTTGTATTATGATACTATGTTTCTCTTGATCTATGGGTATGTTCTCATGTTATGATTTTGGCTTATATCATCATGTTAAGGTTATGGGTTGAACGTTAAGTATGATGTATGATTATGTGCTATGTGCAAGCATGTTCCTCCCATTTCACGACTTTGCCCCCATTGCTTGTGTCACAAGTCCCTAAACCCTTAGAGCTTATGTTCTACATGTCTTAGCTTCCGCGTTTCCGAACAGATGATGAGTGTAATGATGCTATGATGGCTTGATCGAGGGTCTTTGGATTCTCTTTCGCCATGTCACATCTAGGCCCCTATTCGGGTCGTGACACATTATCTATAAAATCATATCGTGGTGCTCAATTTACTTCTCATTTTTGGAGGTCGTTCAAAAAGGGCCTTACTAACAAGGTGAAGTAGAGTACCACATTTCCTCAACAAATTGATAGATAAGCCGAAAAGACAATCCAAACTCTAAATGATATATTAAGGGCGTGTGTGTTTAAAGGTTATTGGTATGATCACTTACCTCTTATTAAATTTGCTTACAACAATACTTTTCATTCAAGTATTGAGATGGCACCATTTGAACTTTGTATGGTAGACAAAGTAGGTCACCGGTGGGGTGGTTCGAAGTTGGAGAGATGTCCTTTATTGGATCAAATTTGGTACTTGATGCTATGGAGAAGGTGAAGTTCAAGAGGGAAAGGTTGAAGGTTGGCCAAAGCCGTCAAAAGTCATATGTCGATGTGAGGAGAAGAGACCATGAGTTTGATGAAGGTGATTAGGTTTATTTGAAGGTTTCACTAATGAAAGGAGCAATGCATTTTGGAAAGACGGGAAAATTGAGTCCTAGATATATGGGACCTTATGAGATTGTGAAAAGAATTAGGAAAGTAGCTTATGAGCTAGATTTGCCTATGGAGTTAGCTATGATTCATTTGGTGTTTCATGTGTTGATGTTGAGAAAATTCATGCGTGATCCAAATTCTATTATTCCATTGAAGGATATGACTATTGAGGAGGATTTGACCAATGAAGAGGTACCAGTTGAGATTTTGGATTGACAAGTGAAGAGATTGAGAAATACAGAAGTGGAATCCATTAAAGTGTTATGGAGAAACCAACAAGTTGAGAGTGCTACTTGGGAATGGGGGTGGACATGATAAAATAATATCCTTACCTCTTTCTTTCTATTAAAGCCTAAGGTACTTAATATGAGCTATTCTTCCAAATTATCATGAATAAGGGTTTTCTTGTCATATTGCACACATGCATGATCATGATACTATTTTTGAATGATATTTGATGCATAAATTTGATGATTCTATGAAAATGATGTTTATATTATATTTTTGCATTCATGATAGGTTGATGGTTATGTTTATACTATACTCAAGCTTACTTTTGTATCATTCAAGGATAAATGATCCCAAGGGGGAGATATCGTAACACCCTGCATGTTGAAAAGCTAGAAAATGGAAGAGTTGTAGAAATTTTGAGCAAGAACAATTTTATGAACAAATCTACGGCTCGTGGAATGGACCACGGGTTGTAGAAAGATCTCGTGGATTAAATTCTAGAAAGTTGCAAATATTTTGGTCACTAGATTTCATTCCATGAGGAACAAAATGGTTCATACTCCCTTTTACAACTCATATACTGAGTCGTGGATAAGACCATAAGAGAGGAAAATTTTCTATGTCCAGAAGCATTGTACAGAAGGGTTCTACGAAATATTAATGGCATAAAAAACCGTACATGGATTTTCATGGTTACAAAGTGCAATTTCCAGTAGCTCAATTTTTAGGGCCATGCTTTGTATGAATCAAAGCACAACCTATAGAATGGATTACGACCAGTAAAATTATTTCATTTATGGGTTCGACAAATTTTAAGTGAAGGGTGTTTTGGTCATTTCTAATCCATTAATCTCCTAAACTATGTCTTTTTGACCCTTCTAACTTACTTAATTGACTCAATTCCAGTAAAACCTATTCTTAACTCGTTCTATTTCATTCACTCTCATAACCCTCTCTAAAATTCTCAAAACATTTCTCTCTCTAAGGATTCTCTCCATTGAATCTAGGGTTTGAATCTAGAATTTTCTTCTTCAAATTTAGGGATTCTCACTTGAGGTATGTAAACTTCATTCATGGACTTGATTCATTTATGAAGCCAAAGTCAATTCTCCCTTTATCTCAAAGTGGGATTGTGATTCCTACATGATTATTATGCCTATTTATCCATGAATTATGAAGGATTGCATAATTTCTATAATTTCATGTGAATGAAAGTGATTTCAAGTATATGATGATTAGGGCTTGTTGAATTGATATGGATTCCATTACTAATGATTCTAATTGATTTCAATTGTATGATTCCTACATGATTTTTTATCTAATTACATCATTTTAGCTCAATTCCTCATGAACCCACACATAACGCTAGTTTTCTATGATAAAGTTATGGTTTTCATGAATTATGATTCAAAGTCTGAAAATCATATTTTAATAATGATGACGATGATGATGATGAGTATGACTTAAGAACCTAATGTTGATGAAATGAAGATAAAATGCGGAGTATACCTACACTATATGAAAGGTTATGTAGATGGACTATTCCTATGATATGAGATATTTTCATGAAGTTATGATGACTATTTTACAAGCTATTAAAGTATGATTTTATTGAAGAATGAATTATGTTGAAAGTTATGTATGTTCATGATTATGTATTCCATGGGATTTGACTAAGCATCGAATGAGCTTATGTGAGGGAGACTATACCCAAGGGTCTTTATTGTAACGACCTTGTAGGTCAATTTTGTGCTTTCACAAATCTATTGTTCTGAGCTTTTGTATAGAGACCTCAGACCTATTATGACCTATTGAGACTATCGAGATGGTTATTGGGTGTTTTGGTTAGGAGATGTGCAAGTTTGTAAGTTAGCGAGAAGTTAAAACTACAAAAATTAGATTTCAGACAAAGCCCTATTAAACAGCCTCAGAATGGGATTATGACGGTTCCATCATTTCCAGAATGGCTAATTTGTGCTATGAGAGTGCTTGGTCTAAGGATGGAGGGTCCCTATATGGTTTTGAGCTGAAAGTTGCAAAATGAGTTCAACTGGAAGCTAAAAAGGGGGTTTCTTGAAAAACCCAGCTAAACGCACATGGAATGGAAAACTAATGGCGTGGTTAGCTCTGAAATATCAAAAATGGTCTAAAATAACCCTACGTCAATTGACGGGGATATCTGATTGTATTTTGGCCCCCCTCCCAATTTTTTTAGCTAAGTTAACCTGAAAGAGATGGGACCCTCTTTTTTCTGTAGGATGCTCTGTTGGAAATTCTTACTGCACCATTGGATTCAGAATGTTGCAATCTGTGTGGTTCTTAATATACTGCTAAAATATAACACTTTTGATGCTTAAAACTTGGAATTTTGTATGTTTTCATAGTGATGTTAGTGGATTTGATTGTGTTTTTGTGTTTGTTATGCATGATTATAGTGTTGGCAAACCTTTCGGAAAAATATGTTGAAGTTACTGCTTTTTGGTGATCCCTGCAACCCTCTACAGGTAATGGAGGAGTTCACGAGCTGTAAAGTGGGTACCATATCAATTTCCAATGAGGGGTGCAAACTTATAGTCAACTCTATGAGGAGGAATCACAAGCCACAGAATGATGGTCATACCTTGAGGATTAAAAAGTGGAGAGGCACAAGGAAGTCATCAGACGAAACCTCCCATGAGTCGTAGAAGCTTACATGGCTCATGGAATGGTCTCATAGAAGTTATCTTCGGAACACTACTAGAGTCCATGAAACCCCGAACTACGGGCCGTGAAGTGGTCTACGAGTCGTTAAAGGTCCCGTAAAGTTCGCTGACACAGTTTTCCTAATTCATTTTGACTTTGTATTTTATTTATTATAAATATGTTTTTAGGTTATATTTCAAAGGGTTTTCCAGAGAGTTTTGTATTATTCACATATTTTAGTGTTCTTAGTAATAGAAAAACAACTTATTGTGTTCTTGATTTGATTTTTGCTATCTTAATTGAAGAGTTTGATTTCTTATTCTCAATATCATCTCTGTAAGTGTTTAATTATGTTGTTCTCTTTCATAATTTATGCATCTACACTAGTCCTGCATAGCTAAATCCACAACTAGGGTTATGGGAACCATGAGGAACTCATAAGGTAAAATTAGATATTGTGTAATTCTTTGTAGGTGTATTAGGTTGATTGATTAATCCTCTTCACTTTAATTGTTTTCTAATGGAGGCCTACGTTAGAACTCGCCTAGTGTTACTTGTCGAATCGAGGAAGTAATGAATAGGAAAAGGGGTAATTAACATGATTTGATTGAGATGTTCTCATCTAATCAAAAAAATCTGATAACAGGGAGGTTGTACCAGGATAAAAGTAAGGGTTAGTATAGCCACATCACGGAGATAGATTAAGTTTCGTGATGAAATTTACCTAATCTAGGTGAACCTAGCTTACTATCCTACACCTATACATTGAAAAAGGTTACATATATCTTATAATACCAATTTATGGATCCATGGGGAACACATCACCCAAGTTAGCTGATCTATCTATTACATCTCAATTTGCATTAGTGTAGTTTACATAGTTTAATTTGCAAACCCTCCCCCCCCATTTGTTTTCTTCTTTCTAAGGAGATAATTAGGTTAATCAACCCACTTTATAACTGAACTACTCTGGAGTCTACCATATTCCTCATGGGATTTTACCTTAACCTCGATTAGGTTAAATACTTGACATCGACTGCTTTACCTCAAAAGGAGGTGTGGCCTGGGCGAAATCGGACATTTTGGCGCTGTTGTCAGGGAATACAGCTAGATTTGTTTAGTTTAAGTAATTTGGGGATTAATTTTTGTTTCCCTAATTTTACATTTCTTGTTATTTTTGTTTTATTCCAGCGTGCAGGTGTAGTGTATAAACAACACCTGGACCCGAGGCAATTCCTTGACCATTTGATCCAGAACTTCAGAGAATGCTAAGAAGGATGGCCTAAGAGAATGCGAATAATGTTACTGGTGTTGCGGTTGATGTTGCACTAAATCTGAATAACAACAATGACAACCCATCTCTGCTCAATCAACAACCACAGGGTTTATAAGACATAGCATATGACTGGAAATAATATCGGCTTGACGTCATGGCAATAGATGTCACGGGAGGTATAGTGTTACCTCCACTAACGAATGACACTAATTTCATCATTTCGAGTGGGCTATTACAAATACTACAGAATCATGGGATATTCACAAGACTACCATCTAAGGATCCACATAGCCATCTACACAATGTTATGCTTGTCTATAAGAGTGTTATGGGAAATCAAAACCTGTCTATGGATATTGTTGGGATTTATGTTTTCCCACTCTTTCTTACTATGAATGAAATGTTATGGCTATTTAAGCTCCTATAAAGGTCATTCACCAGTTGGACCGAATTGTACAGAGCCTTTTTGGAAAGGCTCTTCCCTATCTCCAAGAAGTTACAACTGAAGGCCGAAATTAATAACTTCAAGCAACTACCTGGTGACTCTATATGAGTTACGTAGGAGAAGTTCACCAAATGTTTGAGATGGGTTCCTGACCACAAGATTGTTGATGAGGCCCTGGGGGAGATATTTTACAAAGCCCTTGATGAGAATGGTAAAGCAGTAGCTGACACTATCATGGGAGGTTCATTCATAGGTTGTCCATTCCAAGATATTGTTGCGATACTGGAGAGTGTTCTCAAAACCAACCGTGCATGAGGAACAAGGGATAAGGCTACCACGAGAAGCTCATTCTTAGTTAGTACTAGTCTGTTGTAGGTGCATGCAAATGAGAAAGTGATGCAGGAACTGGCGCAGATCAATACTAATATGAGTTATTGATGAAGCAGAATTTGGAGAGAGTAAACGCAGTTGCTCATCAGCCCACTCGACCATCCATATACGAGGAACCCTATTATAAGGAGTACTTGTGTTTTGTTGCAGAGCAAATAACAAGTTTTTGGCCCAATTCCCAACGGTCCAACAAGGACTATTGGCGCCAAGGGCAGGGAATCCAAGGTCAGAACTATGTAAGAGATGACACCTTCAGAGACAACAATAGAGGATGCTACATTGACAGAAATAAAGGCCAAGATAGAGATATTAATTGAGGCCGCAGAGATGGTTTCAGGGCTGATCTATATGTCTTACCACACAATTGGGATTCTGAAGCTGGCACATCTCCAGTTGAAGAGATATTTGACCATTTGTTAAAAAAAGATGACACGAAAGATGAGATGCTTAGGGGGATGAAATCAAATATCTCCAGTATTAACCAAAAGATCGAGTCTCACTCTGTGGTGATCAAGCAACTTACGCAACAATTCGGTCAAATATCGACCCAGCTCAACCAGCACCAAAAGGGTACCCTTCCCAGCAACACTGTTCTGAATCTAAAGAATGAGGGGTAATGTACGGTGGTCACAACACATGGTGGAAAGAAGACCATTTATCCTTCTATGTTGGTTAATGATGATGTTGTTCGCGAGAAGATGGTTGAGAGAGAGAGTGTTGGTAATAGAGAGGTTCATGTAGAAAAAGGGTAAGATGATGTAGTGCCAGCACCACAGATTCTTAAACCCATCCCGTGACCTCCTCCTCCTTTCCCACAAAAGCTTAAGTAAGAAGGAGGAAGAGGGTAAGTTTAAGCACTTCCTCTCAATGTTGAGACAACTCTTCATCAACATTCCCTTACTTGAAGCATTGGATAAGATGCCTGGGTATGCGAAGTTTATGAAGGATTTGGTGACAAAGAAATGCACCGTGAGTTAGGAGCTCTCATAAGTGCTCCAACACTGCAGTGTGATTGCAACCAGATCCTTAGTGCAGAAGCGAGAAGACCCTGGAGCATTTACCATTCCCTGCACCATCAATGAGGTGGAGTTTGCAAGGGTATTTGTGATCTTGGTGCCAGCATAAACTTGATGCCCCTTGTGATCTTCTAGAAGCATGTCCTAGCATCTCCTACCCCAACAAGCATGAGACTGTTAATGGTTGACCGCAAGGTGAAGAAGCATATGGGAATACTATATGACGTCCTCGTCAAAGTAGATAAGTTCATATTCCCCATAGACTTCATGATCCTAGACTGCAAAGTTGACTTTAACATCCTAATCATCTTGGGTAGGCCTTTCCTAGCCACTGGGAGAGCCCTAGTGGATATGGAATCTAGCCTACTCAAGTTTAGGTTGAATGAAGAAGAATTCACGTTCAATGTCTATAGGTCAATGAAGAGGCTATATGAGCTAAAGATGAAGGTTTGGGCTATTGATGAAGTCTAAGTAATCAGATAATTCATGTCGTGCCGCGATAATAAATCAAGCACTTCTTGGAAGGCAACCCAAGCTAGTTAATGTAATAGGATAGTTTTGTTTGGTTTTTCTAGGTAATTTCTAATATTTTTAGCAGTATTATTATAATATATGGACATTGGACTGGTGGCATATAGGGTAACGGTGTGTTTGTGCAAGTTTTGTAGGTGTAAGACCAAATTAAACATTTTGGGCTAAAAATATCATTCTACGACTGACTACATGAGTTGTACTACATTGTAAAACTTGTGTACCAACTCGTAATATGGTCTAGTGAGCAAAAAATATGTGCACTCCAGCCCACGAGCCAACTTTACAATATGTAGAATAGAATAGGGGTCGTGAATGGGGCTCATGGATCCCAGGTAAGTTATCCAGTATATGACTAAGTGTCAGAGATATTCTATGACACCTTCTTATGGGACGTGTTTTATTACATGACTCGTAAATAGGATCATAATGTGAACGTTTGAAATATAGGTGTCAGGCATCCACGAGACCATGATCTACGAGCCGTAGAACATTCCATGGCTCGTGATCAAGGTTTCATGAAGCCAGACCCAACACTTTTATAACCCGACCCGATAAGTATATAATAGGGGTCAAAATTACTTTAACCCCACTTTTGATCTAAAGTTCCCAAAATTAACCCTATGAACTTCTCCCCCACATCGGTCTGACCCTACCCTCTGGCACCCATATCATTTTTCGGTAAGTATTTCAGTAACTCTTTCCCCTAGGGTTTTGGCTTCCCTTTATTTTCCCGACTCAATTTTCACCTAATCTACGCTAAATTTGGTATGTTTTTTATCCCTAAACCCTAGATTTATTGATTTTTAAATTTGAATGATGGTTGATTTTGGATGGGCAGGAGTTTGTGCTATTTGTTAGACTAGTGAAATTCTAATCCATGTAATTTATAATGATATTGATATAATTATCTAGGTCAGGATTGAACTAGTTAATCGAAAAATGCATGGGTAGCAATTTTTATGTTCGAATAATATGAATGCCAAAATGAATTTAATTGATTGAACATTTGTCATGTAATCGGCTGAAAATATTATTGTTGCCAAATATTCGAACTAAGGGTCGGAATATTAGGATTGCACACTAGATCACTTTCGATGGGATTGTTTTGAATGTAACACATATATGGGGATGGGTTATTTTGTGCTAAATCAGGTGGTATGGATGTATTTTGCTTTGGTACAATGTAATTTAGTAGAAAAATGGGTTGTAAGAAATCATGTGATGGACCTGACAAAAATTTTGGTTCTGGAAGAAGTCACAAGGGTTTTTTATGACTCGTGGATCAATCCATGAGTCGTAGTTACCCCTCGTAAAAAGTTCCAGAAACCAAAAATCGTAGGGATCCCATCAGACTCAACCTTTCATGACTCGTAGAAGGTCTCGTAGAATTCCACTTGTGATAAACTTTATCTTGAGTTACATCTACGACTCGTAGAGAATTATACGAGTCATTCTTGGTCTCGGAGCTACAATTCCAGTAACTGAGAATTGTTTAACACTGCATCCATGAGAGCCCTTATGACTCGTAGATTACTCTACAACTTGTGAAAAGGCTCTTGTAGCCCCTTATTATCCAAGTCCATTTCTGATTTTTGTTTTTGATTTTCAATTCATAGAACTAATCGGTTTCGTGAATATGTGTTTTGCAGGTACCATGGTTCTGCGACCAAGGAAGGATGATATAAGGGCTATGAGGGATCGCCAGTATGGCAAGCCCATGGATTCTTAGCATTCCCCTGAGTCTAGTGGATCTATAAAGGAGCTCGACATTTATCCTAATCAAGATGCAAATCAATGATAGACTCGGGCCACTACTACGCAGGCTACCACATAGGCGATCATGGTCTGCCCTCTCCAGTCTGATGAGGGAGGTGACATGGTCAGTAGAAGAATACAAATGACCTCCTCTAAGGGAGGCTTTGAGCTCGAATCTAAAGAGGGGTCAGATTGCACCTCATCTTCAAGCCCCCGAGTACCAGATACATCACTAGATGCTCGAGCCAGCAGATGGTGCATCGAGGGCATGTGAGCCATCTATGAGGAGGGTCTACAGTGGAACAAATGGGGTCCATCCAGTTGATTCTATCTACGAGGAGTTGTGAGTCATTACTACAGGCTCGATAGTGTCCCAGGGCTCAAGAAAACTATAGTTTGCCACAGGCTCCAGTGGTTGGCACAACCAGTAGGGAGGTATTCACCTGTATTAGTAAGTGAGTTTTTGTCCTCCTAAGCCGCCACAGTACATAGCTCTCTTCCCAAGGGGAAGAAGCCTCTCTCCTAGCCGAGATTGGAGGAGATGATGCTGAGAGGCTGGTACGTGGACATCTCAAAGGATACTATCTGCTGGATGCTTTTTAGGTTTGAGTTCTCAGGCCCTAGATCCACAGCATAGTTTGACCACAGAGTGGGGCAGATTGGATACTTGGGCGTGTTGAGGGACCTAGAGCACAAATCAACGTTAATGAGATAGGTTATTGACCACATAGTAGCAGAGGGACCCGACCTCATATGGATCGCCACGTCAGCCTATAGTTAAGGCTACCCTCAGCCTCCCCGCTAAGTTTTGGTACGCGGTATTTCATTCAAAGATCCAGCTGATATTTGTAGACAATACACTCACACCGAATTGTGTTATTCTAGTAGCCAACATCTTAGCTGGTTAAGATATTGACTGGGCCACCCTTATTTCAGAGTAGATCCATGAGGTCGCTGTGAAGAGGTCTATGACCATCCCCTTCCCGTGCCTGATTGACCGAATATGCCTAGCGGTGGAGGTGGATGTCATTCTTTACATGGATGTGCTTGTGGAGGTTCAGTGTACACTTTATGTCAGCCTGATCAAGGTTGATGATAATCCAGTTGCACTCCGATGAGATTCGAGGCCTCAGGAACCCATGCTAGAGATGTTCGCTCTAGTGCCTCTGCCTCAGCCATCTACTACTGGCATTGTTGCTGCACCTACTACCGAGGTGCCCCTATAGATTGAGATCGATATAGAAAGGGGGCCCACTATTGATATTCCTGCTCCAGTGGCCACTGTATCTACTTCAGCACCCGCAGACATTGCCTTTGTGTTTGCGGTAGCATTTTAGGACTTGGTGCAGCAATAAGCCCGCACTGAGTCATAGATGACTCAGTTGTTATAGCAATTAAGGTCCTCGGTCCACTAGGTTGTCTCTGAGGTGAAGACCCTCATGCAGGCACACACATTTGTATCTATCCGGGAGAATCTCAATCCTTTGGATGCCCACATAGATGTTTCCGAGAGGCGGGTCTAGCAAAGCCTCAACAAAGCAAGGCCCATTGATATGACGATCATCTAGATGGAGATTCAGCAGCTCTAGGCCAAGATGATTACATCTTTGGCTGCCCTGTTAACATCCCACTGACTATGCCAAATGAGCCAGTGGTAGATCTTGTTTACCTGGAGAAGCCCCCACTGTCTTCCCTCAAGAAGAGGCCCCGCACGGATGATGTTGATGCGGTGCATTTTGAGATAGGGCTAACAGAGGAGCAGGAGATAGAGCTTGCCCGTGCGAGATCGTGGTAGGATGAGGAGATATGGCTAGCTTACGATCTTGAGAGAGCGAGGGGTGATAGACCCTCAGGACATGTTCGTGCAGTCGAGGAGTCCACCAAGCCTATGAAGGGTGGACAGAGCTAGATTGAGAGAGGCACTTAGGGGCCCAGGTATGTTCTCTTTTGACCCCAGTTCTTTTGTGTGAATTGGAGATAACGCACATCTTTTACGATGGGGTGTGGGTAGTTATAGACCTTAGTGAAGTCTGAGTAACCTTGGCCTATAACTATCCTAATTTTTTGAGTCCAATGGATTTTCTTGCCTGTGTTCTTTTTTTCTATGGGCATTTATTTTCTATTGAATCGGCATGTTTACGATATTTAGGTAGTATTGGTAGCATACAATACTTATATCTATGGCATAACATGTTTTGTTGAAAAATGATACCCATCAAAATGTTTTTGCTTAGTTAGACTTGATAGCAACCATGCATGATTAGTTATTTGACAGTGCTTGTTCTGATAGGTTAGGCATACTTGTAATAAAAAGCATGATTTGGTAGTTTGTGTTGTCATGTAAGCAGTGCCATGAGTGAGTGAGCTTAATTGCACTATTCATATTCTATGTTTCAATTCAGAACTTGCCTTGTTACTCTAACTTAGACTGCAGACTAGCTGGTTAGGAAAGGATCTTAGGTCGTTGTTCTTAATAACCCACTTAGCCTTAAATAACCAACCAAATGTGATATATATCCTTTGATCCCTATGTTTGAGCCTGAAATTGACTCCTATCTTTGTAAATACCCAAGTAACCCTGCCTTAATTGATGATAAGTCTCAAAATTGAGCCTGGTCCTTCCTTGAACATTGTGCACCTCAGCCAGGCTAAAAGCCTAAGTTGAGGGTGGCTTCCAAAAGTGGCTCTGGTTTTGAGGTGGGATATTGTGAACCACAACTCAAGCTAAAAGCCTAAGTTGAGGGTGGTTAGTGTGAGGAGAATTCACAACATAAGGGGGGAGATAGTGATACAAAAAAAGGGGGATAAAACTTTAAAAAAATGGTGCAACAACGAATAATTGAAGAAGTGCAAAACAATGTGCAAAATTGAAAACAAAATTAAAATAGTAAAGGCACTGTGAGAAAATTGAGTCAAAGGAACCCTAAAAAGGTTCAAAATAGGAGACAAAGAAGGAATGGAAAAAATGGGTTGATGGGGAAAAATTGTATTAAAATACAATGTCGACGAGTGTCATTAGTCACGATGCTTCTAAAGTATCATACCAAAGCCCTCTGAGTCTAAATTACAAGCTTAGAAAGTCTTAAAGTGATCCTAGTCCAACTAGTTGAAAGTGTCAATCGTGAGTATAGGGGCAAGCATATGGTATTGGTAACAATATCTTAATATCTTTTTTGAGAGTGAGTGATTTAGTATCGTCCCAAGCATTAAAATTTGAAAACTCATTTTGAGTGGAAATGGGACTTCTTTCAGTGAGGGCACTTGTATTGCATTGTTGATATATGGCTAGGTCAGTGGCTGTTGCTTATTTGTGATTTCTTAACTTATCATAGTTGCACTGTTAGATATCTTGGTCCGTGTTGGTTTGCTTCATAGCTATCTGAATATGCATTTGGGAAGATATGTGGGTGTTTGTGTTTGATTATGATGAAGTCTTTGACATAGGGTTAAAGTCTATGTTTCTCTATACTACCTATATAGATTGTGTCCATCACTTGAGGACAAGCAACAATTTCAAATTGAGGGTGTTGATGTGCTGCTAAAATACAATACAGTTGATGCTTATAACTTGGAATTTTGTATGTTCTCATAGATATGTTAGTGAATTTGATTGTGTTCTTATGTTTGTTTTGTAAGATTATAGTGTTGGCAAAGCTTTGGAAAAAATATGTTGAAGTTGTTAATTTTTGGTGATCCACGAAACCCTCTATGGGTCATGGAGAAGTTCAGAGCCATAAAGTGGGTTCCGCATCAATTTCCAATAAATGGTGCAAACTTATAATTAACCATACAAGGAGGAATCGTAGAGTGATGGTTAACCCTGAGTATCAGAAAATGGAGAGGTACAGGAAAGTCATCAGACGAAACGTCCCACGAGCCGTAGAATCTTACACGGCTCATGGAATGGTCTCATAGAATTTATTCAAAAACACTACCAGAGTCCACTAAACCCCGATCTACGGGCTGTGAAGTGGTCTACGAGTCGTGAAAGGTCCTGTAAAGTTCACTGACACAATTTTCCTAATTCATTTTGGCTTTGTATTTTACTTATGATAAATAGTTTTTTAGTCCACTAAACTCCAATCTACGGGGCATGAAGTGTTCTACGAGTCGTGAAAGGTCCCGTAAAGTTTGCCGACATAATTTTCCTAATTTGTTTTGGTTTTGTATTTTACTTATTATAAATAGGATTTTAGGTTATTTTTCAAAGAGTTGTCCAAAGAGTTTTGTATTATTCACATATTTTAGTGTTCTTAGTAATAGAAAAATAACTTCTTGTGTTCTTGATTCGATTTTTGCAATCATAATTGAAGAGTTGGATTTCTTATTCTTAATTTCATCTGTGTAAATACCTAATTATGTTCTCTTTCATAATTTTTGCATCTACACCAGTCATGCATAGCTAAATCCACAACTAGAATTATGGGAACCATGAGAAACTAATAAGGTAAAATCGGATATTGGGTAATTCTTTAAAGGTGTATTAGGTTGTATTGATTAATCCTCTTCACTTCAATTATTTTTAACGGAGTCCTATGTTAGAACTCTCCTAGTGTTACTTGCCGGATCAAGGAAGTAATGAATAGGAAAAGGGGTAATTAACAGGATTTGATTGAGATGTTCTCCTCTAATCAACCAACCGGATCAAGGGGAGGTTGTACTGGGATAAAAGTAAGGGTTAGTATAGGCACATTACAGAGATGGATCAAGTTTCGTGATGAAATTTACCTAATCATTGAATCAAAGGGTTTAGGTGGACCTAGCTTACTGTCCTACACTTATATACTGAAAAAGGTTACATCTATTCGATAATACCAAGTTAGGGATCCATGGGGAACATATCACCCTAGTTAGCTCTTCAATCGATTACATCTCAATTTGCATTAGTATAGTTTACTTAGTTTAATTTTCAAAAAAACCTATTTGTTTTCTTTTTTCTAGGGAGATAATTAGGTTAATCAACCCACTTTACAACTGAACTATGCTTGAGACTACCATATTCCTCGTGGGATTCGACCATAAATTTGTTAGGTTAAATACTTGACATTGATCACATTACCTCAAAAGGAGGTATGGCCTGAGCGACATCGGTTACACTATTCCTTTGCATAATACTGACATAGGAAACCCCAGAAATGGCCTGGGGAAATTGTCAGAGCTGTTGGTGCAGCACTAGTAGAAGTTGAACTCCGCATTCCTTGTCTGCATTCGCGAAGGGTTGTGAGTGGTCTATATATATATCATTCCCCTTTGCAACCAGCCCTTAGTACCTTATTCCAAGCTCATAAAAATGATTTTAAGTTTGATTTTTTAAATCAAAGGTCTATGTGACTTAGTTTATTGCAAAGAATGTCTCTATGAAGTTGGAATGGGGATTTAGTGCGTATTTCAATGTAAATTCACCATTTTAGCTATGTTCTTTCTTAAATTTGGAAAAAACTTTACGTGTTAAATTGGTAACTTATTTTTCATGAAATTGAATTAACTTTGTGCCTAAATTATTCTATGTTTCGAGGGGAACGTTGTGGTATGTTGGGTATTGGCTAAAATTGTCTGATTTTCGAGAACTGGGACCGAGAAAGTTTTGGGAAGAATGTTTTCCTAGTAAAGCTTTTAATTTTGTTTTTGGGTCTTTTGTCAGTCTTCTGGGGTCTATTTTGGGCTTATTTTTTATTATAGGCTCGAGTTGTCGTAGGGAATGCTTTTTGAGATTTTATTTGGAATTATGGGCATAACTCCTATTTTTCTTGTTGTAGGTACTTTTGGCCTAATTTCACTCATTTCTCAAGATAATACAGCCAACTAACCATGTTAGTATTGTGGACTACATTTTCACAGTTGAGAAACTTTGGGAGGCCATCAGGAAGGGAAAGGCTCTGCTAGACTGATTTAGAATTTGAAGTTTAGATAGCCAGGTAGGCTAGGCTTCTCCCTAACCTTAGACTGGGTGAAATTATATGCATGATTGAAGTGAGATATATATGAGATGTTAGTTGTGCCCTGTATGTATAGTATGTGTTCTTGGTGAGGATTTACTCTATGCCTTGGTTGTGAATATTGTAGATTCAATATATTATGGTATAATTAATCATAGGGAGGCCTGATAAGGGCTAGTAATGGGCTGATGTTGTAGGGCAAGTATGTATTCGGACCTATACTATTCCCCGGAAAGAATGATATTGATGTTACTAAGATATGATGACTGTGAGGTTACTTGTTAAATATTTGTTGTACTGTAACTTATTTCTGACGTAGATATGCTCCTTTTGGGCCAACTTGTTATGGGAACTTTTGATGTAACTATTGTTGTCATGCTATACTTTTGTTGGATATGGTTAGCTAAGTCACTGCATGGCAGTTTTTATTCCATACTGATTATCGAGACATGCACTCCTATGTACCATTGTTAGTTGTTGGGTCTGGTCATGTGTATTTGAGATAGAGGTTAGAAGATATTATTAGAGGGATGGTGATATTTAAGGATATCTGTATTATGAATCATTGTCTATGATGACTCTAGGCATGATATGACTTTAGAATTCTAGATCTAGATACACTATTTAAGCGAGTGATTATTTGACATCTCAAGTCCTAAATGATGCTCCCCTTTCCCATTGAGCATCGGTAATAATGTTTATAGAGTCAAAGTCTTGGGTGATGCTCCTCATGGTCTAAGTCTTGGTGGCCACAACTGTGCTGCCAAGTGGTGAATGTAGATTTTAAAGACCGTGCACCAGTTAAGATTTGGGTCGAGGACCTTGCTGATTTCATTTGAGGGTTGAGTCCCCGTGGGTGACTTCTTAGATTAGAGCATTGTTGTACGAGGGGGATTCTTTCTCTTATATGGGATACATCCTATAATTATGCATGTATATTTTTTATCGAGTGCCACATGTCGACACAGGGTCTAAGAGTTGATTGACTTGTGATTGTTTAGGTGAGGCCCCATGATTGATTACCTATCGATCCACATACCTATTCATACCTTAATTGTGTATGGGTATAACTACTGACCTTATGGGGGCTCATGGGGCATTGACGCATAGATACTAGATCCTTACACCCATGTATAGCCAACCACTGATCTGATGATTTGGAGAGTTGAGCTCTATGATGAGCCTCTAGGGTTCAGTGATGCTCTGTCAGTTATGTTATGCACAGGTGTACCTCTTAGGATTATGGGGGCCGAGGTGGCACACATGCATAGATTTTAAGGCCTTGCACCCTTGTACAACTCAAGGTTTTGGTTTGATTTGAGGTTATATGTTGATTTGTGGGATAGCTTCTTTTATATGCTTTTTAGCTTCATTTTGTATATTATTTGACTCAGTCAACTGATGATGCCTACTGGGTGCCTTATTTTTGTACTCATCCCTACTTTTGCATCTTTCCATGGTGCAGGTCCAGGTTCTAGTCAGAGGCACTGAGTTTAGGGGATCCAGGTGCGTAGGAGACTTCTTTTAGGTCAGCATTAATAGCTTTGGCATTGTCGTAGTCTTCTTTTTTTGATAGTCACGTTTTGCTTTCAAACTTTGGCCTTGTATAGTAGTACTATGCATTTATAGGAGAACTTTCGGGCTTTATATTATATTATGCTCTTGGTTATATGTATATCAATATGTATTTTCCATCTATTGTAGTTCTGTACAATTAACTTCAGTGTTCTAGGTAGGTTTCGATTATTTACTTTATTGTGTTGGTCTTGGGCTTGACTAGAAGCTAGGACAAGTACCCTAGGGAATGGGTAATTGGCTTGCCTGTAGGTGGGGTCTAACAAGCACCATTATGATCGAGATCGGGTCGTGACAAATTACTACAGAGCCTAAGGTCCACTAGTCTCATCTGTATAGAGCTACTGTTTAGTAGAGTCCTATGGATGGGTGCGGAGATGTCCATGACTTATCTCTAAGAGGATACAAAATGTTTAGGAACCTTCCTGTGTTATTGATTCTTGTTGTGCTTTTATTAAATACCTTCTCGATGGTTAGGAATCTAACTTTGTTGGTTCTTTGTGAGTGTGGAACCTATGATGCATTATTGGGTCTGGGGTCAAGGTTGGTGTAGGGTTTCACCATCAGTCCCGGATAGGGAGAAGCCACCCTAGCCTAAGAACCTCCTAGAGGCCCTAGTACCACTACAGTCGGAGGCACCAGCTCTCTCAGTCGGTTTTTCAGTTACCGCAGAGGTGAAAATGATCCTTGGATAGAGCCTAGTAGTACTTGGAGCCCTACATTAGAGTGTACCACCAGCTCCTACCCCTCTAGTTCAGGCACCAACAGATCTTGTTGTTTTGAAGGTCCTGGCTTAATCGGAGGGAGTCTTGTAGTTTCAAGACCAATAATTACTTGGATATTTTTTTAGAGTGGCCCCATCGAGATTTTTAAGAGAAGTGAGGGAGCGTGTATAGTAGTTTTTGATAACCTACATGGAGTGGTTATAGGCTTTGCTATAGGCTTTGCGATTGCTGGAGTCCCGTGGGGTTGAGGTTTCTACGTATCAGCTTAATGGTACGGCCAGGTAGTGGTGGCATATTTGCCAAGATACCAGGCCAGCTGAGGTTGCACTGATTACTTGAGAAAAGTTCACAGAGGCTTTTATGACTAGATTTGTGCTAGGAGATTTTGAGATCATCACTGGGATTAGTTTGTGCGACTTGAGTAAGGGTAGATGACCATGTCCTAGTATGAGTTCAGGTTTTAGGAGCTCTCCTGATATGCTACACTAAAGAGGAGTGGATTCATTATTTTGTGTGGGTATTGAGACCTCAGTTGAGGAAAGGCACCCATACATTAGTGACTTCAGGATGGTCATTTTTGGAGATTGTTGATCATGCTTGCTCCCTAGAGAAAATTAGTCATGAGGCCTAAGGGGGAAGCGACAAGTGGGCTAGACGTGAGGGAGATTTTAGTGCCTCCCAGATAGGATTTCGTGTTCTGAGGGATAGGCCTCTAAGGAGAGGTCAGCAAGGTCAAAAAAGGCAGCCATACCTGGCATCATTACAGGCTTCTAAGGGTAGCCAACAAGGCTTGAGTACTTCCAGCAGAGGTGGTTCCTCTTATCCCGTTGGGTACTGTGGAGTTCGTTTTGATTGTATATGAGTTCCCTGATGTGTTTCCAGTACATTTGCTAGGGTTACCTCCTGAGTAGGAGGTTGATTTTGTGATAGAGGTTGAGTCAAGCATTAAGACCATATCTATTACTCCGTACTGGATGGCGCTTATAGAGCTTTAGGAGATTAGTTCATAGCTTCAGAGTTTACTAGACTTGGGGTTCATACGGTCGAGTATTTCTCCCTTGATAGCTCCTATCATGTTTTTGACAAAAAAAGATGGGACTCTCCAAATGTGTATTGACTATCGATAGTTGAATAAGGTGATGATAAGGAACCATTATCCTTCGCCGCGTATTTATGACTAATATGATCAGTTGTACGAGGCCTTAGTGTTTTCTAAGGTTGATATGAGATTGGGGTACCATCAGTTGAGGATCTAGGCAAAGGATGTTCAGAAGACTACTTTTCAAACCCATTATGGACATTATAAGTTCTTAGTCATGTCTTTTGGGCTGACTAATGCCCCTGCAACATTTATAGACTTGATAAATCAGGTATTTTGGTTGTATTTAGACTCTTTTGTTATGGACTTTACTAATGATATTATTATATATTCGCTGAGTCGAGAGAAGCATGCACAACACCTCCGTGTTGTGCTATAGACACTCTGGGATAACAGGTTGTATGCTAAATTTTCTA
>JBCEWC010009227.1:0-18981 GCA_038996855.1 Solanum aculeatissimum
AATTATTTGAATTATTAAAATTTGAAGAAGCTCGATGATTAATTTATGATGTGGAAGGTAAAAATTGGGTGTCAACAACTATTTATCCTCAAATAATTCAACTGAGAAAATAACAAATATGGTGACAAAATATTTGTTCTTCTATCTGGTTAAGTCACAACAAAATAATCTATTTTGACCCAATGAAATAGAAAACGCCATAATAATTCAAGGATATAATTGAAAAGAAGTTTTTTGTAGAATTTTAAACCAATCACAAGAATAAATGAAAAGCAATGAACTAAACACTTAATAAAAAATAAACTTTGCATAACTAATCCCCGCATCACTAAATTATGCATTACTAATTTTTGCGTTATTAATCTATGTGTTATTCATCTTTGTAGCAAACGATCCCTTAGTGTGTTTGTAATGTATCCGGTGTATCTATGACGTATTTAGTGTGCGTGTTTATTTCTAATATATTCCATGTATCTCTGTGTGTAAATACATATTCAGAAAAAGACGAACATGAAAATTATAGTTATCTTGATACATGTTTCTAATGTAATTATGCCTTAATTACATATTTAGAAAAAAGCAAAAATAAATATGTATTTGTGCATAAATATCATTTATACCGTGTAATTAATCTTAACTAGTGACCCTCCAATAATTATTTTGGTATCAATTTCATGGCCATTATTCTTACAAGAAAAATCAAATAAGCCCAAACAATTACTGCCTTAGGAAAAAAGATGAATAAGAGGGAGCGAGAGACAGAGGAAGAGAAAAAGGAGAAGAGATGATTATGCAACTATTTTAAGATATATATAATTATTATAAAATATAGTGAAATTTATTAGATATAGTAAAAGTGTTTGTAAACAATATTTTATCATCTTAAATTTTGACCAAGTGGCAATGAGAGAACTGAAAAAAAAAAAGGATATGTTTGATTTATCTCAAATCTCAAACGATATAAATACAACATCAATTGTTTCAACTTTTAAATAATTACTAATATTACAGTCCAAAAATGAGTATAATTTCTATAATTCAAAATGAATCAGTTTATCCAAGCAAATTCTATGATTTTGGCAAATCAAGTCACAAGTCGTAATTAATATTATGAATTCACTATGTCAAAAATAATTTTCTTTTAAATATTAATATAACTCTTTATCTTAAAAATATTACTGAACCACAAAAATTAAATTTCCTTTTCAAAGAGAAATAATTTCTTCATGATTTGATTTTGTCATATAATGAAAAGGAAAAATTGTATAATCTATTGAAGTATAATAGATTTTTTTGTATGACAACATGAGTAGAATTAAAGGACTCAAATATTACCATATATTTCCAATTCAAAATTTTAAATTAAGAAGAATAAAAATTATTCACACTCAATATTCAATCAACATTAATAGATATATGATGTGTATTTTCACATAATCTTTTAATATTGAATTAATAAAAAAATTAGATTCTTAAATTTATCAGTATATTTGATTGGGACAATAATCGAATTAACTCTTGTTTCAATTGAACACCTTATTATTTTTCATTCATCTATTAAATAGTCAAAATAACAATTATAAAATATACCATTAATGCATCAATTTTAAGATCCTAGCTCTTTTTATCTTGCACGTTAAGATTTTCTCGCAAAACATTGACTAGCGATACACTTCACACCAAGCTAATTGTTAGGAGTCTTTGATCTCAAGTCAATTTAGGGCATCATTCTATTCTCATAATAGAATAAGTGCACCGCAAGAAAACACAAGTTACCAACATGATTGATAATAAAACCTTTGTTATCGAGGAAACCTCGACGTTGATGCATACACATAATTTTACCCAAAAAATATTTCTAAATTTTGTTTAATCTAAATTTTATGAATAATACTACTTACTATATTGTGAAATATTAAAGAAATTTGTATCTTTAGGGTACGAAGCAAAATGTGCAAAGTGTAACCGTTAATGCTACAAAGAAATTAAACTGCTCTTCAGTTGATATCACCAGAGCTGGAATAGCTCAGTTGGTTAGAGCGTGTGGCTGTTAACCACAAGGTCGGAGGTTCAAGCCCTCCTTCTAGCGTTTCAATTTTATGATAAGATAGCTCAAAATTACAATAGGGTCGTTTGGTGTTATGATAAGATAGCTGAAAATTATAATAGGGTCGTTTGGTGGGTGTATAAAATAATGTTATGTATTAATTATGATAAGATAAAATTGAGGGATAATTTGATCTTTAACCATGCTATGCATACATTAAGTCCCCTTGCTTTACTAATACCTAGTAATTGATGGCATTAGAAATACACACCTCAATAGAGTAACATGAAAAAATGTACAACACAAGGTACTACTAAAACACCTAATTAATGGATGCATTATTTTTGCTGATATACTCTACCAAACGACCTCAAAGCGTCTGGATAATGTTTGATTGTATTAGTATTGACTTCTAACATGCATGACTAAAATTGAAAATCTTGACAAGAGTCTATAGTGCCTAAATATTAAATGTTGATAGTATAACTTAAATCATATTTAAAGGTGGCTATCTAGTGCAAATCGTAAGCATTTCACTGGCGACTAAACCCAATGGGCCGTTATACAATGAACTAAGTCCAGCCCATTTATGTAAACAGTACAGCATTCTCATATTTTATACTCCTCAAAACCCTAGAGCTTCTTTTCTTACTTCCGCAAACAAAGCTTTTGGCTTCCACAAACATCAGCTCTGTAGTTGCCTCTCTCTAGCAGGTAATTTCTTCTCTTTAGGTTTTACGTAAAAATTCAATCTTTAAAATATGTTTCTTCGTAGCTTTTAGAAGAACGTGATTAGTTCTAACATGATTTCTTTAGCTTTGTGTCATTTTTTGATATCGAAGAAAGATGGCGTTTTTCCTCAACCCCTTTTTGAGGTTATCGATTGGGATTATCTTTATAACGTGAAAACCATTGGGTCGATGTTAGTGTTTTTTTTTTGGAACTATCATCGTGTCGATATTAAATGTGGTTGAAATGAGGAGAATGAGGATTTGTATAGCTGGGCCTATTAATTTTGGAATTGAGGAATAGATGAATGAATGATTGATATGCAGTTTTGTTAGTAGAACTAACAAAAAATCTTTGCTGTGTCGACTTGTATATTCAGAAAAATTGAATCTCTAAATTTTGTTTGGACTTTCCTTTATTACTCTTTAACTGGTTCAGTGAACAGATCTGTGAAAATGTACACGTCGAAGCAAAAGATTCACAAAGATAAAGATGCTGAACCTACTGAGTTTGAGGTGTCTGTTGCACAGGTTATATACTATTCTTGCTTGATGTCATGTGTTATTCACAACCTGGATGGTTCATTGGATATGATGTTTAAAGAAAGACTTTAAATTGTTTCTGAACAGGCTTTCTTTGATTTGGAAAACACCAACCAAGAGCTGAAAAGTGAATTGAAGGACCTATACATCAATTCAGCAACGTATGTGTGCTGTGCTCTATTCTATATTGTACTATATTTAATGGCTCATGTTCTTTGTTGTAGTTAGTATGTATTTTTTCACATTGTAGTAACTGCCTCTGTGTCATGGCTATTGCAGCCAGATTGATGTGTCAGGAAACAGGAAGGCTGTTGTTATCCATGTGCCCTACAGACTGAGGAAAGCCTTCCGCAAGGTTCATGTTCGTCTTGTTAGGGAGTTAGAGAAGAAATTCAGTGGCAAGGTAGCTATTGAATTATTTCTGAAATTTTTTGTCTTTACCTATCTTTGAGAATTTCCAAAGAATTGGGTTTAGAGCATTTAATCTGAAATTCACTTTATATTAGTTCATTGATGGTTATTGTATTTCATGGTGGTTTGTGACATATTCATTCTTCATAATTCCCATTATGATTCATCAAGAATTGATACCTTCATGGCGCTGCATATCTGGTTGCTCCAATGTTTTCCTGTGTTGTAATTGTCGAAATTGAGATTACCTTTTGGGATTGTCATTTTGAAATTCACATTCTTCTGTTTAGGCCTATAGTAGTATTGGCATATATCTAATTCTTGCTTCCCCTCATATTTGAATTCTTGCTTGGGTACTGTTCTGATGTAGTATCATAATATTCTAAATAGTATTACTGGAGCCTGCTCTGCAAAATTGTATTCAGTTGGTCATGCAATCATAAAAATATTCTTGGCCTTATTCATCTATACTGGTGATTCCTTTCGTTTCTTGTAGGCTCCAATTACCTGTTCAAAATTCAGTATGCAGTAAGCAATAGAGGTGGTATTTGATTATTCGATCTCTGTTCTTTTGAGGAAAATAATGAGGGCAAAATGTTTCCCAATCTGAAGCTGTAAATGTCACATTGTATTTGCATTAGTTTATTGGGGTAACTTTTCTTGTTTCCTTGTTTTACAATGTAGTTCGTGAACCTTTGATGAAGTTTTGATTTTTTGTAGGATGTGATCTTCATTGCCACCAGGAGGATAATGAGACCTCCCAAGAGAGGTTCAGCTGCTCAACGACCCCGCAGCAGAACTCTTACATCTGTTCATGATGCCATATTGGAGGACTTGGTCGTTCCTGCCGAGATTGTTGGGAAGCGTACTAGGTATCGCGTTGATGGCTCCAAGATAATGAAGGTAACGTTGTGAAGCACCATAGTTAGCTGTATCTTCTTGGTTAAATGTTTATGGCTGCAGTTAATTGGAATAGTCTTTAGAGTGAATTAATTGGTACTCTGCTTTTGCATATTTCACCAATGTCAGGGAGCTAATAACTGCATGTCTTTTTTCAAATAAATCATTTTTAATTGATAACTTCTGTTATCCTTACCTTTAATAGTGCAGTAAGCTCTATTCTTGTTTTCCTGACTTGTTTCTCATCACTTTGTTGTGGATAGGTGTACTTGGACCCCAAGGAACGAAACAACACAGAGTATAAGTTGGAGACCTTTTCAGCAGTTTACAGAAAGCTTTCAGGCAAAGATGTTGTGTTTGAGTACCCCATCACTGAGGCTTGAGGAAATGTAATGCATGTCCCCGTCTATTTGATGTGAAACTACAAATTAGCTGTTCCTCCTTTGAAATTTTGGCAGTTCCATTTTTATTTAGAATGCAGAGAACTATGTGAAATTCCTATCAAATTTTAAGTTTAAACCGTGTTGCTATGTCATAGATTTCGGGTTTGTTTATTGAACTTGGTTTCATTGCTTCGTCTCTCCCCTCCTCACCCTCTACTGAGTTAACTGTCAATGTCTCTATTATTTGGTGTTGGCGCAAGACTGATTTATCGATACTTTGTGGTCATACCCTCTTGGTTTATAGCTCACTAATGCATATCATAAATAGTCTCTCTAGAAACACTGCCATCAGGAATTGGCTTATACGCTTGACTTTCCTCAAATTACCTTGTACTCCATTGAGATGCCCTATCGTCGAACTGTTGCATTTTTTTTATTTTTTTGGTCTAATTCCTCGACTAAAATAACAGTATCTTTCGTTTGGGCGGAGGACGAGGCACGGCTCACTGATGCAAACTAAAATATGCAATTGGTGGAGGAAATGTAATTGATTAAAATGTACGTCGTACAAGAAATAGCAAGTTTTTAGAGTCTCCAGCATAGCCTTTATTATGCAACTTTAAGATGCAGAAATCGTCTGCATACTTGACGGGGACAACTGTTGGGGAAAACAAACCAATTGTGATTCCACCAGAATCATACACACAGAGGGAAGTTCAGTCATAGAGGACTGGATGCTTAAACCTCAACAACGACAAGTCTATAGCAGATCCAGATTTTGTTTAGTAGCTCTCTTACACCTTCAACCTTGAAAAGGTTGAATTCATGCGAAAAACGAAAAACATCCACAAGCGAGGGGTGGGAGGTGGCTATGGCTGAGTAAGTACAGCTTTCACTAAGACAAGAATGTGTCCAAAATGCAACTGTTAGACCTTTGTTGATGCACATGAATTATCACATTCCAACTGGACAAAAAAAAAGGTTCTATTTTTCTATGAAAGTGAAAAGGAAAGTATATAGTACAATTAATCTACAATTCTTAAAACACTGACGTAGAAAATATCCCCAAAAGGCCAGCCAAATATGTCACCTGAGCATAATTTTGGACATTGTGCCCAAAACCTGTATAAATAAAGAATAAAAGAATAAGAATTTGACTGGTAGATGGCTGGAAAACTTCAAACAATGGAACTAAAGTTTTCAACGGGATCAGACTCTTCAAGCATGGAAGCTGCCTGGAAACAATCAGCAGCATCAGCTACCCGTCCATCGTCTCTATGAACCAATCCCAAATGGTACCAAGCTACACGATTTGTAGGTTCAATTCTCAACGCATCTGAGAGTAATGCTTTTGCCAATGGCAACATCCCTGGGCCCATTTTAGTCAACAAAGAACCAAGCAAGATCTTACACTGTGCATGATTAGGCTCTATGAATAGTGCATTAGCGTAAGCAGACAAGGCTTTGTCATTTTCTCCCCGTCTTTCGAACATCATTCCTGAAACAGATTGACATAGAAAAATTAGCAAAGTGCTATCCTATTTATCTTATTTCCCTCCCATTAAGAAGGAAGCTTTTAGGTCTCAATGACAAAAACTCAATCAAATATGTATGCAAGCAGCCCTATCACGCCTCTTATGTTGGTAATATTTTATCAGTATTAGACTACTGGTCCAATTATTACAATCTAATCCACCATAACCACAATACAGAGGAATTGACGTCAGCTCTTTGCTGACAATGACATACGAAAACCAGAAAAATTGTCATCATTTTCTTAGAAATGAGAAACACACCTACTAGTAGACTAAAAAGTAAATAAAAACAGAAGATTCTTCACCCTCATTGTTTTCCAACTTTACTTCCAGAGCATTCTTACTTTTGCTACATATCACACTATGAAATGAGTTGAATGTTGAAGTAAAAAATGTCAAACAATACAGCCATCTCGATGTAGACTGTGTTCTCAGAGAAACAAGGCCACTGGGGGTTAAGTTTCTAGCACTGTTTCAATAGTTTCACATCCGGCGGAAAATGCTATGATCAGAGAAGGGAAAGGGAAACAAATAAAAGGATAAATGGAAAGTTTTTTTTTTTTTTTTGGGGGGATTATTACAGTAGATGGCTATTCGGCCAAAGTAATTATTAAAAAAAATGGTCATTTGCTGTATAGGCATGTATAGTCAGTGTATAATTTCTTCGACTTTTGGCAAATTATATTGTATAGTTAATGTATATATCTTATCATTTTTGGCTATTTTTTATGTAAATAAAACATGACTATATTTGTTGTAAACTAATTAGTTTATTGTATATAATTGAAATTAGCCCTTCTTTTTTTTTTCTTTCTTCATCTTGGAAAGAAATTGGCACAGAAGATGGGTCTATATTGTAGGATATTTAAGAAAAATAAATGGCTCTGGGAACATGAGGATTTTACTTCTTTCCACATTCTCTACTCTCTTCATTTAATAAGCTAAAGGAGTGATGTCATTTCTAACTATCTCATTATTTCCCTCCTTCCCAAACATAGAGAATTCTTCGTAGGACAAGGGACATGATGAATCTAGTTGCCAAGATCCTTAACATGCTTAAGACGATTCGTGACAAAATAAATACCAGGAAGGATGTTAGGTGTCACTTTTATTTCTCTACCACTCATTCATAGAAACAAAATAATTAGTTTTGAACTGTGCCAATTAAGAACTTCTCATAACCAAAAAGCCAATGGCTCAGAACAGCTTAAAACGGTAGAATTTCATCCTGATTTTGTAATACAAACAAAATGAAGTAATACATTAAATTCTTAATTACTCTTTGCAGAATGGCACAATGGATGCCATAAACTAGGTTCAGTATTTAAATTCAACATTTACTCAAGTTTCCAGTAACTTCATTGATACCAGAGTTTGTGGAGTTGTACACACTTTCCCAAGAAAGTAAAAACAAAACAACTATATGTAACAATTGTCTAAATTCCAAAATAGTGGATTCAATTGACGGAGATTCTCTAAATTTTTTATGGACATATTAAATCGTTAAACAAACTAAAAGTAACTTCTTATAAATACTGGTGTTGTTAACAGTGGCGGAACCAAAATTTTCACTAAGGGGGTTCAAAATTTAAAGAAGTTGAAACATGAATTAGTCGAAGGAGGTTCGACATCTACTGTATATACATAAAAAATTATTTTAACCATGTATAAATCGTGTAATTTTTCTGCCAAAAAGAGTTCGGATGAACCCCCTAAACATATTGTAGCTCCACACCTGGTTGTTAATAGCTCGGTAAAGGTCCTTTGTGCACTTCGGCTCGCTTAATTGTTGCTTTAGTACAGGCATCAAGGCAATGTGCACCTTCACTGATACGTTCTGTCTTAAGGAAGAAACAACATATCTTTTGTCCAAGTAATTATTGTTTGTATTTCCATCTTTTAATTTATTCTTCATTCGCGGTTTTCTTTGCTAAAGACCATGTGTTAATTAAGCTTTGGGCTTTTCTTTTTTGACTACTTTGATAAATAAAAGACCTAGTGTAAGTGTACGAATGTGAGTAAGCTTTAATCCTACCTAGTTGGTATCAACCTATATGAATCTTTGCCTCCCCATAAAAGGCAGAAGAGCAAAATGTAAAAGTACCAATAATCTTTCCTGTATTTCAAATTCTAAGATTTTACATCTCACTTTGGAACTCTTGTATTAAGATCAAGTGTGCATCAAAACTAGTATTCAGAAAATTCTCAGATATCAGCAACAAAAACATTGATGGGACGCTCTACTAGAGAAGGAGGAAGAAAAACATGCTTGAACTTCACAAGGTACCAAGAGAAGCGCCATGCACTATCTGAACCCCCCTGCTATTGCTACTCCTATAGGCTGTAACTAAACTACTAGTGTATAAAATATCTACACCACAGTCCACGACTAAATAAGGAATCTAATATAATGTAGATCTCAGTATCTCATAAGAAACATTGTCTTTAAAACATATGGAAGTCTGAAGTTCCCAGTCCAACAGGCTATCTCCCAGGTCATAAATAAGGTGCAAAGAAAGAAAATGCTAAATTTTATTTCAAATGTATACGAACAAATTCTATTACTTTATTTGAACACACCAAAGATGAGCAGATTTGCATGGATGAGGTAATTTTCCAAGTCCTGTTTAACAACCACTGTTTTCAGTCTTTAGTTGCTTACCTACTTTTACTTATACTAAATTTGATATCGTGTAAAGAAAACGGAGGAAAGTCAATAATTCTAAAAGAAAACAGTTGGATCAGTCATTGTAAATTAAGTTCATAGTCTTGCCTTCTGTATGCAAAGTGTCTGCTGAATACTCGATAAGATCTCTAGCTTTCTCCAAACATGTCTCTGCATCCTTAAAATGTGAAAGGCTAGAGTACAAGTCTGCCAATCCATGCCAAACTTCATATTCATTTACCTTATCTTCCTCCACCTGTAATAGACAGATATGAAAAGAAAATAATTCAACGAAGTCAGAACTAGAAGCATCATATGGATGGCAAGCATATTCTGCTGTTCCACAATTGAAGCTAAAAAGTTTTTCTTGTACTGGAATAAGTATTTTCTCTTCATTTGTAACACCATTAGAAAGGAATCTGCACACATTATCGATGACATGACCTTAGAGGGTATGAACATGGAGGACGCATACTAGGGTAGAATATTAGTAGGTAGTGGAAGGTTGTTTGGCTCTTTGAGGGTTTACGCTTATTGGTGTTTGTCGTTGTACTAGCCGTATTATTGTAGTTCTTGTTTTTGATATCTAGCATTGTTTCTGGTTTTCTGTGTAACTATTATCACATTATTTTGTTGCTCGTTTTCCTTTTTTGATATCTTCCATTGTTAGTTGCTATGTTTTTTCCTACACTATTTTCTCTCTTCTTACTTAGGATGCACTTGAGCGGAGGGTCTGCGGAAACAACCTCTCTACCTCCACGAGATAGTGGTAAGGTTTGCATATATTCTACCCTCCACAAATCCCACTTGTGAAATTACACTGGGTATGTTGTTGTAATCTGCACACATTCAGTCTCATTTTTTTGATAACACTAGGAAATCATGATGGAGCTGAAAGTAAGTGCACCGAAATACAGAATAGTATCTATAAAGCAAGGAATCGGGCAAACGAGCCCATTCATTTTTTCTATTAGAATAGGAATAGGTATATACAATCCTCATTAGAAGAAGAATAGGAATAGTAGTAGGAATAGAAATAGTAAATAGTATCCTATTTGGTAAAGGATTGTATTGTAGTTAAATAGCACGACTTTATTCTTAAACTTGCATTTTTACTTAGTTGAGTTGATTTCGAGATGAGTTACTTGAGTTGAGTATCTTTGATTTGTCCTTCCCTTTCCAGCCATTTTACATACTAGTTATTCTATGTACTGACGTCCATTTGGACTGCATCGTTTTATGACGCAAAGACAAGTATTAAAGATCATCAATAGGCGCTTCGTTGAGGATCTTATCGCATTCAGCTGATTGGTGAGTCCTCCCCTACATTCGGAGGATACCTCAGTTATCTTTCTTGTTTGAGTTCAATATTTTTATTTTTGAGTTGGGTAGTCATGACCTGTCATGGTATCTTCTAGATTGTTAGATAGGGCTTCATAGACATTGAGTAGAGGTTGTTGACTGCTATGTATTTTCCAAAATTTGTTCATTGGAAACATTTATTTATGAGAGGATTTAGTCAATTGATTTATTTCTTGACTTTTATTTGAGTACTCTTCCGTTGTTGAGTATGATGTAATGTTGAGGCCAGGTGGTTCTCTTGGGGAATCAACAATGGTTCTTCAAGTGTTGGCCATGCCAAGGGTACCCTCGCGCGGCGTGACACAAGTTTAGCATTGGAAGATGGTCTCAGTGCTGACTTTTCATGGATTTTAGCCCTCTGTTAATGGTGTTCTGATACCTGTGGTCATTAATGACTTTTTAAGGTTGTCATATTGATGAAGAACTTGTCGTGCCAAGTGACAGTAATCCCCATGGAGAAACCAGTAGTGTGTGGAAGCTAGTGATCACTTATGGCATAGAAGGGCCACTGCAGAGACTATTTTTTGTTTGAAAAGATTTTGTTGATTTGGCGGAAACTTTTTTTTTTTTTGCATGATAGAACTGTGCCGCTTCTGAGTTCTGGATAACAAGAGAGTCAGGACCAAGTAAAATAGTTTACTGAGTTCTTTAATATTGGGGAGACTGGAGTGGGGGAGGTGGAGTCGAGAATTGGTTTTGAAGTTGAAGCTATTGAACTTCAGAATCGGGATCTCATGGAGAAGTCGTAACTATTATACCACTTCTGACTTCCAAAGCAGATTCCTAGGGGCATATGGTAGCATAAGGGGGTGGGAAGTGAAAAGGAAAATATGAGACACATAAGTTTCCACAAAAGTTACTAGATATACAATCTAACCTGAGGTGCATTTCTGAATGGTCCATAAGATTTTCTTTGAGCTTGAACCAATGAAAGGAGATTACGATAAGGTTCAACGGCGTCGATGTACCGTGACTGGGATGTTTTTAGCTTAGCTTTCATTCTTAGCAGAGGTCCTTGATCCCACTTTGCAGTCTCATCAAAAGCCGCCTCAGTAACTACTTCAGCCTCTGAATAGCGTCGTTGAGCTGAAAGAACTAAAGCAAGCAATCTCCAACCTCTTAGAGTAGAGCCTCCCGTTGCATCAACATACTTTCTTGAATATTGCAAAGCTGCATCTAGATTACGGTGCTCTGCATATTGAACACCTAACTCAAACATCAAATCTGAATTTTCATGCTCTAAAGCCATTGCACCATCTAAAGATTTTAAAGCCTCAGATTGAAGATGTGATCTCTCAAAGTCAGAGGTTGCAACTTTTGCCTGCTTGCCCAAACAAAGACCTAACACACGGAGACCAACACCTTTCAAGTGTTCATTTGAACCCTCTGCATTAGTTATTGCCCTCTGTGCATACTTCACTCCCTCAGCCGCAAGAAAGACATCCTCAGAACAAATTTTAGAAGCCAACAACAACGAGAGAACGTCATCTGGCTCTTCATGTTTATGTAGAGACTTCCGCAGCAGACTTAAGGCATTTTTGTTCTGTCCAGCTGCAGCATAACAAAGTGCTAAAGATCGCCAACGATCAATCCGGTTAAGTACCCCTGGCATTACTTCTTCAAGTTGCTTAGCTAAAACAGAGGTTTGGCTGCATACAGACAGAGCAAATGTAAGGTGCTCTAAAACTGAAGGGTCCCATTTGATCTTACCAAGGTAAACTTTTCTCATCAGAATCATTAACAGCAGTATTGCTTCTTCTAAATTATTCCTAGGTACATAAGAACCATCAATTTGCACAGCTAAGCTTGGTGGGCAAACCTCAACCCCACTATAAAGCAGAAACACAGCAAAAGCTTTTTGAATCCTGGCACAGCAGTCATTATCGAGATTCCATTGGCTTAAGAGGGCACGGCGATAAGCAGACATTGCTTCAGAATAGGAACCAGCTTGCTTCCATAGCTCTGGAAGGAGCTCAACAGCATGGCTCACAGTTTCTTGCAGCTTATTCTCCACCAGTACATCAGGTATGCCATTATCGAATATCTTCTCTACAGCATCAAGCACACTTAGACATTCACGAGCAGCCTCTACAAATTCCCAATTAAAGAAACATCTGTAAATGATCAACTCAAAGAAATAGCAAATTTTCATTACTTATAAACTTTTAAAAAAGTGCCTTCTACCAGTCAGTCTCCCAAGCTTTTGCAGGGACTTCGCTTTCAAATATATGGCCTCAAGGACAAGACCAGCAGCATGCTGTGAGACACCTGGCACAGACTCAATGCTTTTAGTGCGACCCTTTTTAGAAGGCTGTTTCTCAGTAACAGAAGGCTGCATCCTCTGTATGGCTGCTTGGAGATCGATACCGTCAAACACCCTAAGAGCACCTTCCACATTTCCTCTTTGATATTCCAATCTTCCAAGAAGAGCTCGCGCTTCCTGCGATCAAAATTATAATCCATCAACAAACACATACCTTCAGACCTTTAAGTTCATATTCATGACAATCAAGAATGGAAGACATCAAGGAAGAAGAAACAGATATTTATAAACTATTACAACTTAAAGAGCTTCAAAAGAAATAAGATAAATACATTAATTTTGACTAGCGTTCATGCAAATTGAACCTGAATCCAAAATAGAAATACAATCTGACCAATACTAATCTTATCAAAGCAAAAGAAGGTTTGCTCCACGTAAATTGTTGATTTCTTTTTCTAGAAAAGAAACCAATACCAATTCTGCTTATTCAATTTTAGTAAATGCAATAATACAGTGTAGTTATTGAACATAAACTTTCACCAGAAATATAAAGCATCACCAAATAACAACAGGTCAGAAAGCTCACAACTCGTAGAAACTTTTAGTAGCACATTATTCCTAAGATTGATGGAAATCATACGACATATGAGAATGGAAAGGACAAGATATATGGGTATTTTCAATAATCTGTCATTATAAGTCTAAAGAATTGAAGTTATTGACTCTGAAACTCATCATCAATGGATTCCTTCAAACATTTAAGCCACCACCCCAGAAAAAAAAAAGGAATTCCGCAGACAATCGTGAATTTAATCAAACAGAACATTCTGTCCTGAGTTTTACTACTTTAGTAATCACTATGAGTTTGTATAAGCTCTCAGTTTTGTGCCCTGGGGAACAAGATTTATAGCTTCAGAAATAAAAATTCGATAGGAATGCAAAGAAGAAACATAAACTTTGAACACTACTCACCTCAAAATTGAGGGACAAACCTTCACGCAATGCAGATTCAGCCTCTTGAATGTTTCCCTCATCAAGCTTTGCTTCAACAACATTTGTTTGCATGCAAATCCCATTTGCACAAACTTGCCTGACTGATGGATCAACATCATCCTGCCCTAATTCTGGTGATTCATTTCCAGACATATCTGCCCCACTTTCTACGCTCACTGCAATTTTTTTTTAAAAAAAACATCATTAACCGTGAAATTTGATCCCTTAGCTTCTATAACATCAAGAAAATGGGTAGTGCCTTTACCCCTTTTCGTTTCTTGATGTTAATATGCACAATAAACTTCAAATTACCAACACAATTGGTGAAAAAATTCAATATTATTTTTTTTTAAAAACAACGTAATTTTGAATCACAATTCCAAGGATTGATATAATCAAAGAGTGAGGGGCACATAAAAAATGAATCTTGAAAAATCAAAGCAACTGAAAAATTATAATACAAGATATAAGAATCAAGAATTGGAGAAAATGGAAATGGGCATTACCTCAAATGTTGTTGTTATAGGTTAATTGTTTGAAACAGCTAAATGGGTGAAAATTTATCTGGATCAAGAAAGAGAGAGAGGGAGAAAGAGGAGAAGAAGAATGGTGACAGCGTTTTGACTTAAGGCTCGGAATATCCTATGAAAACAAAAACAACAAATGAAGACAGGTTTTATATCGCTCCATTTGGGAATTTTGGAGTTTACCGCCGCGCAGATTAATTTCCAAACAACTTTTTATGCTCAAATTTTATGTATCATTTCATTAATTTATTTTATAATCGTAGTGGGCTCAATTGACACGTAAAATCAATCCACCAAAATTAAAATAGATAAGAAATTATATATAACAACAATAATATATCCAGTTTAATCTCATAAATAAGATATGAGGAGAATAAAATATATGTTTACCTTATTACTATATTTATCTCAGAGAGATTGAGAAATTATTTTTAAAAATTCCCAACTCAAATATATCAGTCCAAAAAATTATACAATATTATATTTTTATTGATATTTAAATTTAAAACATATTTAATTTTATTTTATCGATCAATACATCACACTCTCAGTGTATGTATCATTTCATTCGTACAATCAAATAATAAACTAAGATAAGAATATATATTTATATATCATACTCATAGTAATAGGATAAAATTTTCATTGAAGAAGTTAAAAGAAAATGTAAAAAATAATGCAGTCCTTAATAATCAAATTGGGGTGTATTTTAAATGTTTTAGACCTTTGAGGGTTTTTTTTAAATAATATTCACGTCATTTAAAATTTATTATCATTTTTTGTCAAAAAAGGTTATGATGAACATTTTTGCTCCTCTAGATCAGCCCCTACATACTTGGGTCATTAGTCTTTCCTAAAATTAGTACAAGTTATGAATTTTTTTTTAAAAAAAATCGTCAATTAGTCTAGATTCATGTTGCATAAGCCTATTAAAAAAGAAGTATTACACTTTATAACAATTATTTTTCATTTTTAAGATTTAAATCTTAGATCTTTTGTTAAGTCGGAGAGATTTTTATTTATTCTACGATAAAATTTATTATTTTTTATAATCTTTTTAGTAATAATATTAAATAGTTTTTTTCCTTTTTAATTAAAATTACTTTCTGTGTCAAATTTAAATATTTTCTTTACACAAATTAAGAATCTTATTGCAAGTTATTAAAAATATTAAATTAGTATTTAATATTTTATCAACACAATTGAACAATATATGAATAAATATATATTCGATTCTATTATGTTAGTTTGAAAAAAACATTTTATGTTAGATTAACGCATTTTGTTATATTTTCCGAGATGATTAATTGTAAAATATTCTATAGTTTATTCCTTATATATATAAAAAATCGTATCAGTTGGGTAGTTCACTAGGCACATGCGTTTGCTTCTAAATTTGTCCTAGCTGTTCAAGAAGTTAAATATTCCTCTGTCTCTATTTTTATTTGTTTATAATATTAAAATAAATATTCATGCAGTTAATTCGACTGCTAAGTTTAAAGTTTTGACAAATAAAATTATCAAGTATGATTGGTCAAAGTCTTTTTTTTTTTAAATTTTCAGCTCCATTATTGACAATAAAACAAAGGAGTAACCTTTATTAAAATTATCAAATTTGATTGCTCTCCATATTTTTAAGATCCCATTTGTTGATTTTATTGTAATATTTCTTAAAAAATCGAATATTTATGGTAAAAAATTACAAAATCTTTATCAAAAACGAAAAAAGAATTATTTAGCCAATGACCCTAGTGACAGATGGTTAATTTATATTTTGATATAAGTATCAATTCAAGAATCAAGTTTTATTTTTTCTAAATTTTAAGTATTATATGTTTAGCCTGTTAATTATTTTTGAATCGTTCTATCGCTTGTTTAAGAAAAAAATATTTATTATATATATAGATGAACAAAATTTTAATGTATGAAAAAAAGAAAATAATTTTAATTTTGTGATATATGCCGCAGTGCACTTATTCATATGTGTCAATCATAAATTAAGTGAGTGGATATATTATAATATAAACCCAACGTAACGCCACCACTCTTTGTGAACAATATTATATTCTCTATATCAAACAAGGGATAGTAATGTTATTTGGATCCAAGGGATTTGTTTAATTTCTCATTGAAAAAAAAGTATGTATTGTACGAAATATGGATCCATCCATAAGGGTGCTGTAAAAGCCAATGGTAATTATTGTTATTATATATACTGTGTACATAGGACATATAATGCAAACATTCTATATTGGAGCAGTTGGGCTGTATGCATAAGATGAGAATTAAGCCCAATATAAACAATATAGTAGTAGCTAAGATATTGAATCAAGAACATTGATGCATACAGCTGACAATTTTTAGCCCACTAGGCCTTAATTTGAACAAAACGGAGCAGTCAGCTAGAGGCAGTGTAGGATGGGAACAACTAGAAAATATGTCAAGAAAGATGCTATTGTTTGATGATGAAACCAAATGTACATGGATATATTTTCAAGTCTTTCAAATTGTTCCAGTTTTTTTAACTGTGTCTGTGAACTCAGAGCAGCATAAAAGATTGGAATTCATGGATCTTAGCAGTCACTTTTTCAGTGAAATGTCCAATAGTGACTGTATAATTTGCAGAAAAAAAAGTTGCAAGTGAAATCCAATATGATATGTTCCTAGTCTTTTTTCAGTAGTATGTTTAATTTTAAAAAGGTCTTTTAACTTAATATCTCAATACATCTGCATTCCAAGTAAATTGCAGCCAACATTACAAAGACAAGATGAGATAAAATACTACTAGTCAGTACTTTATTTATGTAAATAGTAGAACACCTAGTATAGAACTGGTGCAGACAGAGTGTACTAAAATAGCCATAGAGTAGATAAAACAGAGATAATGCAGATAGATTCTCATGAAATATAGTACATGATCATTTTAGTTTTTGTTTAACACCTGGGATATGGAATCCCACAAGAGCGCGCGACTTTCTTGGCACCAGGAGAGTTGACATACTTCTTTAGAGTTGGGTTCTTGAGGTATTGGCAAAGGCAAGGCTTTTGCTGTTTGATCTTGCTGCAGCAGAGTTTAGATGGTGGTGATGATGATCTGATAGCACCTAGGCAAGGGCTCAGCTCAACTGGGCTGCATGTTGCAGCAAGTGAAATGTGTGCTTCAGCAAGAAGCACAAGCACTAGCACTGTGACAAGCGCAAGTTTTGATTCTCTCTTCATTGTCAAGTGTTTGCTTAGTAAATGAACCTTAGATGGAAGCAAAAGAAAGAATTGAAGGAACAAATTTGGGATGAGTTGTAGTTTCCTTAGCTTTGCTCAATTTATAGAGGAGGTGTTGGTATAACAACAACATACACAGTGTTATTCCACAAGTGAGGGTCCGTGCGTACACAGTCTTATGATTACTAAGATTATGGTATCCCACCAAATCCAATAACCAAATTCACTAGTTAATCTCAGCATGAACCAACACACGCGTGCAACCCTGCGGCATTGTCCAAATATTTCCCTGCTTATTACCTACTTTAAACTATGCATTTTAAAAAGATGAGCCAAGATTTGAATTTTATGAGTTCTAAATTCTAAAATAGCAACATTCCAATATTAATAATTAAATTTTCAAATTAATTATCGTGTGTGTTTAATGAATATCTTAATATAAGTACATATCAAAATAAAAAAAGCTATTGGATTTGATCGAATTCTTGTGTAACCAAAAGTTTATCATTTTTTTTAATATAAAAATGAGGTGTAAGTCCAACTAATTCAAGTTTAGTAATGGGATGGACCACTATAACTAATGAGGCAAAATAATATGTTGCCACATTTGCACCATAAAATGAGTATCAGTTAAATGGAAGGGAAGGATTATAACTCCTTAAAGGAAAGAAGCAACTCTTGATAATACAATTTTTTTAAAATTGTTTTCTCCCATCTGTGTGGAAGCAACTGACAATATATAGATAATGAGATGAATTTGCCCCTTTATCCAAACTCGTGATGTGTATCTAATTTATGTATCGTTAGATGTTTTTCTTTGCAATTCATTCAGATTTCAAGTTACGCTTCGAATATAATTCTATTGTTGATAATATAATGGCCTTGACAAATATTTCAAAATTGAACAAGTAAATGCGCGTAGGATGCGAATTGTCATATAGAACGCATGTGTCTACGTGTTCAATTTTGTACAAATTTAAATATCTACTTTTACATATTCAAAATTAAAAGACATAGATGCCAGTTAAAACGCATATTAATGTATATGCATTATTAATTTAATAGCCTGAGTGCATAAATAAAGGATTGAGGGGGGAGCATGCGCCATGCGCAACCTGCTTTCGGTTATGATAATTGCAATTATTAGTACACAATTTTCTTGCATCAATGTTTCCACTGTGCCCTCATCATTAATTAATTTCATAACATGTTATTGGTAATATTTCATTTCTAAGATTCTCATAATTTTATATCATTATCCCACCATAAATTTTTGGATAGAAATCTCATACTTTACATGTCTAATCTCAATATATATCAACTTTTTATGAAATTACTAAAAATCCCTTATTTTTTAAGAAACGTCGATACATAAATATCAACATTGATACAATGCGAATTTTAG
>JBCEWC010009228.1:0-18980 GCA_038996855.1 Solanum aculeatissimum
CCCCCCCCCCCCCCCCCCCCCCCCCCCCCCCCGCTATTACACATAATGTAGCAAAAATAAAATTATCATATTGTATATAGACTAATCATAACTACACATTGACTGTATATGTGTGTGTTGTATAACTGTAGATGTATAAATGATGTACAAAATGTGTTGTTCCATTTGAACATTTGTAAACTTGTATACAATACTACGTGTGACTAATCAAAATACCCAACTTTATAGAACACCAGTTGTGATTGTGTAATGTGTATAGTGTGACATTATACATAAACATAAGAGTATAATACAGTGCTAGTGTGACATGCATTCTCGAAAAAAACCCTCATCTCCTTCAATTTCATTTTCATTTGGTTTGTCGGGGTCAAATCCATCTTTCTTTTTTGATTCATTACTGCTAGATGCAATTTCATATGTTTTTCTCTTCTTTCTGGAGCTCATATGCTGAGAAATTGGGTCATTCCGGTGCATGGATCTCACCTCTTCAATAGCCCTAGCTTTTGCAAGGAACCCTGCAATGGCCTCAACTTGCTAAGTTATACCCAAGGAAAAGGATGGCGAATCATCTATAATATTATCATGCAGATGTATACCTCTAATTACCCTCTTAGTTGATGATTCTTCAATCATGGTGTGTGAGCATCTACTGACAAAAATGACTGTAAAAAAAAAAAAAGGAAAAGTGTTGTATAAGGAAGGCAGAAACTAAAATTTTTAAATAAAAATTAAAAACAATGAAAATCAAAATCTGAAATTGATTATATAATATTTGGGATGGAGAATGGAAAAGAAATGAAATCATACCTGTTGATATGATGAGCGATTGCTGGCGAGAATTAAGGGCTCGTTTATGGAAAGAAAAATAAGAGTTTTTGTATAGAAAGAGAGAAAAAGAAAAAGAGGAAGATGAAGGGACTTATACAAAAAAGTTTGAAGGTCCTACAAAATCTTATAGTCAACCTTATTAAACGCCAGTCCTTAAAGGTAATATTAATAAACTGTAGCTAATATTTATTATTTATAAGTGAATGTTTGCTCAATTATGTAAATTTTCAAAAATAAAATGATCACAATTCACGAGGTTTACATGAGTCCTTTTTAATATTAATATCTCCACTCTATTACGTAGATTGGGAGGAAATTTTGAAATTTATTTTCTTTTAACAAGATTGGATTAAAGAGAATTCAAATTCAATATCTTGTATTTATCTGATGGTCAAGAAGGATTGACATCGTCATAAATAACTGGATATGAAGAAAAATCTAAAAAATATATAGTTTGAGGCTTAAAAGATCTTGTGATCAAAATGACTCTCTCTTCACAATTTCAACCTATTTAAATACAAAAACTAAATTTAAAATGAATAACTAAAGTCCAATAAATCAACTTCTAAATAAAATATTGAAAATCAAAGAATTATACCCACATATATCAATTCGAACACCTAAATAAAATTTTCTTCTCATTATTCTCAAAATCATTCAAGAAAGGAGTTAATTTTTTTTTTGTATAATACTCACATAACTATGTAATAATGTGTTGCATGTTTGGCACGAGGAATGAGGAATAACTAATTCTGAAATTAATTTAAACATGATTCATTCCATATTTATTTAGAATAAAATGATTGGAAGTAGTTATTTCAAAATTGTAATATTATTTTTATTCTATATTAAAGGTGGAATAATAATCCTACAATAATTCACCTCTGAAATAACTTATTCCTCGACCAAATAAGGCAAATGTATCTTTAAGATCGCATTATTTGTTCTATTTTGCGTTCTCCATTATTTGTTCTATTTTTCTTCTATCCTACACTATTTTGCATCTCTTTTAATTAAATAGAATTTCAATACAAGAGGAAAATAGAAAATAAACACAAAAAGAAAATGTGGAAGAAAAACCTGGTGGGACATTGACTAAAAGGAGAATCAAAATAATTTTTTAACCCTAAATTTTTTCTCACTTCTTTCACGTTTCAAATTTGATTTGAATTGGATAAAGAAATATTTCATTGTTGATTTATTTTTAGTGAACTTTGTTCTTATTATTATTTAAGAAAGGAGAAAACTACGTGAACCATGCATTCTGCTCGTTGGGGTGCGCAGAATGGATTGGGGGGGGGGGGGGGGGGAAGGGGGAAAACATGTAAGGTACAACCGGTTGTGCACCTTGCCTTTGGAAAACGGTCAACACACGAGAGCGCATGTGCCTTAATCCTTTAGGTTTCATTCACAAATTTCTTTATCTTTTTAAATTTTTTACAATAAAATATTATTCTTTTGGCTTCAAACTCATTTTTGTTGCTCCATTTAAGTTATATTCGTCTTATATTATTTTTTTGCATGAATATTCAAGATCGGATACCTTTTTGACGAAATCACATACGCCATTTTGGCTTCTTTTACATTTAGACACATATGATTAAAGTTTTAGTGAATTTTAACATGCATTTCAATCATATATGATTAAGCAAATACATACATTAAAAAAATAAATTAAAGAGTTAGTGTTAAATATATAAAATAAAGTAATTGATATACAAATAAATATAACTTTATTTTATTTGTATAAAAAATATCTAAAAATCATAGGAAGTATACATATACTATGCAATATAGCTTGCAAAGTATACTGACTATACAAAATCTTATCTATAAAAGAGATATACACTGACTATATATTATGATATACTAAAAAAACTTAATATTGAAGTATACATACACAAAAAGTATATATTGACTATTTTATTCTAGATCAACTCAAAATTAGGAGTACTTCTTGACAATCCCAATTTTTAGATATGAAATTCTTTCAATTTTCAAGCTAAGTCTTTTGATATACAATTTACTGAAAATGATTCATGTTTGTGGTACATCAATTTTCTTTTAAAAAAATAAGGAGGAAGAAGAAGGAGAGCAGGGGGAAGGATGAGGAAGCAGAAGCAAAAATAATAGGGGAGGACGAAGAAGAACCGATGTCATTGCTTTGGCCAATTTTTTGAAGAAACAAAAGAGGCAGAAAGGCCATTTTCATGTTAAGGGTTTAATTTTTTAAGTGGGCTATTTTTTATGTAAAAAAATTAGGATCATTTACATAAATAATACATTATATAACTTTATTTTTGGTAACTATTTTTCTATTACCAAATATATCAATATGTACATATTTGAAACTCAAGAAGTGGACATATCCCAATCTATGAGCTCATCTTTCAAAACTCTCTTAAATTACAACACTCATCTATTGATAAAAGTTTAGACTATTCATTGTGCCAGACAATCTAGGAACTAGACTACCTCTACAGTGTATTTCTTGTATAATCTGCCTCACTATCTGACTTGCATTCCTTTCTTTATTTTGGAATACCTTATAATTCCTTTCCTGCCACACAAAGTAGATAGCAGCCACCAAAGTTACTCTATATATATATATTTGTTGTAGTATCCTTCTTCCCAACATTCCTCACAACCCATTCTACCTCTTCATTCCAGCCTTGACAATGCCTGTTAATTGACAACCATTTCAAGAGTTGTTGCCATACTTTCTTGGTTGTATTACATGCAAAGAATAGGTGTTGGTGTGATTCTGGAACACTGTTACAGAGTGGACATGTTGTCTCTGATATTTCTCTAGTTTGTCCCTTGTGTATAACCTTCTCGATAGAGCCAAGTATATGATAAATATCCATCTAGGACTCCCATGATTATTGCATATTAGCCTTCTCCATGGCACCTTAGCATATTGTCCTCTAAGTAGTCTGCACATTTCTTCGATAGAGAAGGTATTTGTTGTAATGATATTTTCCTTTTGTAGTCCTGCTTTTTTTTATCTAGTGGCCTGCTTGAAGTATTTTCTGTACAGTCCAGGAGGCTTGTTTAGCTTGAACTTCCCAAGACTTTTCCCCCTTTAAGTAATAAGCATGCACCCACTGTATTCACAATTTGTCCTTCTTCTCTGATAGGTTTCACATGTGCTTGATTATAGCTATTTTGTTCCAGTTATGAGCTTCTGATATATTCAGTCCACCTGTCACCTTTGACCTACATATGATTTCCCAGGCAATAGATGTTTTCTCTTTGTTCTGATGATATCCTATCTACAGGAATCTTCTACATATTGTCTCCACCTACTGTAGCACTTTTTTAGGGAACAGGAAAATTTATGCCCAAAATGATTGAATTGAATTCAAAACACTTTGGATTAATTGGAGTCTTCCTGCATATGACAGGTATTTCACTGTCCATGAATTGATCCTCTCCACCATCTTGTCTAACAGAGGTTTGCATTGATGTACTGACAGTCTCTTAATACTTAGGGAAACTCCTAGATATTTAAATGGTAAGGAGCCTCTTGTGAATCCTGGGTGTTGCAGTATTTGTTACTGAGTTATTTCAGATACTCCACCAAAGTATATACTACTTTTTGCTTGGTTAGCTACAAGTACTGACACTCTTAAGAATTCCTAGAAACATCCATATAGTAGTGTTGTTGAGATTAAATCTCCTCTACTGAATAATAATAGATCATCAACAAAGCTTAACTGTATTATTTGGTGTTTTTGACATCTTGGGTGAAACCTGAAACCTTTTTCTGCCCTCAGCATTTTCAGTGACCTGGTGAGATACTCCATTGCTAGGAACAATAGATAGGGTGACAAGGGATCTCCATGCCTGACCCCTCTCTTTGCATTGAATAAAACACTTGGTGAGCCATTTACCATTATAGCATAGGAGACTGTTTTCACACATTGCATGATCCATGTGATAAATCTTACTGGTAGTTCTAGTCCTATCAAAATCTCTTTAAGAAAATATCATTCCAGTGAGTCATTTGCCTTTTGCATGTCTATCTTGGACATATATCTAGGAAATATTTCTTTCCTTCCATATCCTTTGATGAGTTCATGACTTAGAATTACATTGTCAGTTAGCATTCTTCCTGGAACAAAGACAGTCTGACTTGTATCCACAAGATAGTCCATAAAGCTTTGGAGTCTCTAAGTAAGCATTTTTGCAATAATTTTATAAATGGTAGTACAGCAGGATATAGGTCTATACTCTTTAATAGAATTAGGATGTTTTACTTTTGGGATCAAAGTTATTGTAGTTCTATTAATAAGCTTATACATCATATTATTCTGGAAGAACTAGAGAACTGCAGTAGTTACCTCATTACCTATTGTAGGCTATTCTTTTTTGAAAAAAATAAGCATTAAAACCATCTCCACCTGATGCTTTGTTATCATCAATATCTTGAAGGGCTGCCAATACATCATCCTTGGTGAAATCTTTGATCAAAGACAGTTGTTAAGATTTTGTGAGGATTGGACCTTGCTTTAGAATTCTCTGTTGTGTTGTTGGCATATTTGGACTAGTGTGGCCAAGAAGTTTTTGGTAGAACCCCACAACTTCATCAATGACATCTTTAGGATCCTTTAGGATAGTTTCATCCTCTTTTGTAAGCATAGTGATTTGATTTTGAGCTTTGCTGTTTTTCATGCTAGCAAAGAAATATTTTGTATTTGTATCTCCCAGCTTAAGCCATTGCACTCTGGATTTCTGCTTATATATAGCCTCCTCAATTTGGGCTCCACTTTGTCAATTCTATCCTTGTCTCTCTTTCAGCTTCTATCACAGTCTGGGCCACAAGAATGTTACTCATTTGTTTTTTTATTTTCCTCCAGTTTCTTCCTTAGTTGTTGCACCCTGTTTGAGACTCCTGAGAACTCTTGATGGTTTAGTTTTTGCATTTCTCTTCTCACATCCTTCAAATTTTGCCATACTCCTCTCATCTCTTCACCTTTCCTCTGCCATCCTTGTACTACTTTATCCTGAAAGCTTGAGTGTTGAGTTAGGTAGTTGTAGAACCTGAATGATCTCTTAATATTATCTCTATGTTGATCCACTGTAATGCTCAAGGGTGAGTTATCTGAAAAGAGAGGTTCCATCACCCGTACTTGTACAGGTGCCATGTTTGTTATCAAATCTGCATTAACCAGGGCCTTATCTATCCTGCTAAATACATGCCCATTTGTCCAGGTGAATTGTCTCCTTACTATTGCTAATTCAGATAGATTGCATTGTATCATGCAGTCATTGAAATCTATTGTCTCTGCTTCCTGAACTTGCCTCCTAATAGGTCTATCTTCAGGGCTCAACACTGCATTAAAATCTCCCATGATTACCCATGGTTCAGTAACTTGGCTATTCAAATTCTACAATATTGTCCATAGTGAGTTCCTAGCAACAATTGTGTGCAACCCATATACTGCAGTAAATTGGAATTACAAGTCAACCTTTATCATTGTTATCAAGCCATGTATGTGTTGTGCTGATGATTCCTTGCTTTTAAATCTGACTTTGTGTATATCCCAAGCCATCCATATTCTACCTCTAACATTATTGGTTGCATTGATAATCCATTTCCATCCTGAAATGGTTTTATTAATAATACTATTAACTCTTTCTTCTCTAACTATGTGTTCATATATTGCCATAAAAGTAACTTTATTTTTTCTTATAAACAACCTCATTTTTCTATGTTTCACCTCTTGATTCAAACCTCTAACACTCCAGGTTACTACCATGGGTATTTTCTATTGGAGGATCCTTGTTGTTCCGTTCCCCTTCTTTACCACTGTGTTGACCAATTTCATAAGTACTATCAGTTTGATTAGAGTCATTTGGCCTCACTATAAGAATCTGTACTTCCCTTTGTTTGTTTGATCTATGTCTCATTATTTGCACCCTTCCCTATCCTTTGCTGGATTTTCTACTGTCACTTCCCCCTCTACTATGGCATATTTTGAGTTATCATTCTTGTCCTGAACTTTGTCTTTCTGCCCTGCTTGTTTCCACTCCTTTTTTTGGTCCTGTCCCTGTCCCTTCCTTATGACTGGCATAGATTGGTTATCCTGGCATGAGTGTCCTACTTGCAAGCGTTTTTGACAAAACATGGGTTTCCACTCATACCAAATTGATTGCTCATACACCTTACCCTCTGGGTCTTGTATTTTGACTGTTTTAGGCAGGACTTTGATTATATCCATTTCAATTAGTATTCTGACAAAGGAGATCCTTCTTGCTTGAGTAGTACACTCATCTGCATACAGTGGTTGGCCAAGACTACTTCCAATTTTACTGAGTACCATTGCATTCCAACAGTTAAAAGGTAGGTTAGGCAGTTTCACCCATAGAGGAATGGTAGTGAGGATTTCTTCCTTGAAATTAAACTCGGGGCTCCATGGCTTCATTATGACAGGTTGTTTAAGCATATGATAGGGTCCTGAGCATAACACCTTATCTCGTTCCTCCTCGTTTGCAAATAGTATGACAAAATAACCATCTGTATGGTACAACACCACAGGTTTAATTGAAAATACTCCTTTACCAGCTATTAACCTTTCCATTGCTCCTATGGTTGGTGTTGCCCCTACCACATATAAGACTATCGATGGTTTTCAATTTGTATCTTCCTCAACAATGTCTTCTGGCAGGATTTCCACTACTTTCTCTCCCTCTATTATATTTGGAGCAATATAAGTTAGATCTATACCTCGAGTTATCAATCGATTCATTGCAAAGAGGTTAGCCCAAGGTTTCTCAGGTGTTGCCTCCTTACTCTCTGAGCTACCATTGAGTGTCACTGTTTTATCAATTTTCAGTGGATTACATTGGGTATTTCCTTCTACCTCTTTAGAGCTCGATAATTCTGGCCACTCATCAGTCGCATTTGCTTTTCCCTTTCTCGTCTGTGTATCTATTTCTGGAGTAACTGGTTCCTTCTCCAGTGTTGTCGATCTAGTTCCAGATCTCTGCTCGCTCAACTGATTAGCAACAACAAATGAGTTCGAACAGAGCCCTTGCAACATTTCTTCCTCCTATTGTTTATGTATTGTCTTTCGTGATCTTCCTCTCCCCATTTTTGGCGAGGTCACTAACCTGCACCGAGAGCAAACAATGACTATATTTTTTTTACTCGAAATAGAAAAAGCATAAAAATATTTTTTCTCTCTTCCTTTCCCTCTCTTTCTCCTCCCCTTTTCTTTTTTTGTGGGCCCTTTCCTTTCTCTTGCATTGCTTCTTACTCTTTCTCTTTCTTTCTTTTAAAAATATTAATTAATTAATTTAATTTAAAATTTAATTTTAGATTAAATATTATGCAAATGATGTTCTTACTATTCTTTAAACTAGAAGATTTGTTTTATATAAATACATATATAATGCACTGACATAATTTTAAATATATTAACATATAAACTAATTTAAATAGTGTTTAAATATTTGAAATTTAAATATAATATTTTTTGACACCATTAATAAAAATAAATAAATAAAAACTATAATTGTAATACATTTTGAATTCGATATTTCACATGTATTATATACATTTTTTAATGCACGTGGAGAATATAAATATATATTTTTAATATAATATTTATTTTAACATCATTAATAAGAGAAAATAATAAAAAATAACTATAATACATTTTAAATTCAGTAAATAATACATATTATAAGTATTATGTGTGAATTTTAAATATTTCAGTATGATTTAATTAATTTTACATTATTAGAAAATATATTATATTTATTGAAATAATAATTATAAAATTCATAATAATATATAATATTAAAGAGGATGAGTTCAATGAAGAGGGAGAAAGAGAGAGAAAATGGAATTAAAAAAAAGTAAAAGACGCCAAGAAAAAGAAAAGAGAAGAAAGAGAAAGAGAAGGATAAGGTAATTTATTGGTAAAATATGTTATAGACCATAATTTAAAAAAAGTAACCTAAAAAAGGTTAATATTTGATATATAATGTATTATTTATGTAAATAATCCAAAGTTTTAACTCAATGAACATTTTGTTTAACTTTTGCAAAATTAAAAGGATGTTAAATGGGCCTTTTAGATTTATTGTTATTTTGACAAACTGATGATTACGATTTGTTCTTTATGATGTATAAAAAAATTTTAAAAGTTATTTGGTATAGCTAATATGGATATATGTTTAGTGTCTATAGCTACAGTTTAACATATTTATTGAACATGAATATATTTAAATATTAAATGACAAATACATTTTTACAAGTCATTATATCATTTATAGACGTCTTTCTTGGTCATAATTTCTTATGATTTCTCCATTCTAATCTTTCTCTTTCATTATCCTAAATCAATACAATTTTTTTTCAAATAACTTTCAAGATCAAAATAATTTGCACGATTTTTGCCTCTTAATCGATATTTTTCCTCTTCAGAGGTATCTTTGGTTTATTTTAATTTTTTTTCAAATTGTTGATATAGTTATATTTGTGTAAGAATATCTATTTTATCAATTCTATGGGGTTTTCTTTGAAACTTTTGTTCTACTCTTCATTACAATGGCTGAGATTTGTACTTTGAAGAGAGTTACATGAGGTATAACAATTATTTGATAATTTGTTAAATGAAGTACCATCTTTTGAATTGTGCATCACTCGAAGACAAGTCATAGTTGTAGCCTCTACTGTTGTAATGGCTAACGAGATGTGAACAAAGAATCACCAATGACTCCATATCGATGCATCAACTCATCAAGAGCAAGGGGCAAATTCTTTCAACAAAAAAGATGATAGTCAAGCTTCAAAATCTATAAAAGAGTAGAATAATTTTGAAAAGAAAAAAAGAGTCAATAAGATTGCTTTCAATAATAATAAAAAGATATCCATGAAAAATCACAACAACTAGTAAAAAAATTACTTTATCATTATCTAATTATTTTGTATGTCTTTGTTCTTGTGTATTTTATATATAGTTAGATACTTGTATACTTTAGTGTGTTTGTATCTATACTAACTTCATATTGCGCGGCACAATGCAGATCTAAATTTTGACAATGAAGGTATTGTTTTTCATACAATTAAGTACGTGTATACTTTCATTATTGATAGTGAATATATTGATTTTTCTTAATACATGGATATATTAAGTTATCAATGCATGTGTTTGTATTTTTTTTTAAAATTATACTTGAATACATTTAGTTATCAGATAAATACATGTATTTTATTACAAAAGCATATTCACCGTATGATTATTCATGTAACAGTAATTGTAATTTATTGTATCAATTTTGTATGTCATGAATCTATATTTATTGGTATATTAGTTGTATTCATTGTATGTGCATTTCACTGTATACATCTGTTTTGGTGTATAGATGGGTATCAAATCTCAAAACAAATAATGGTGAACTTTGGGAGAGATGAGAATATCAACAACCTAGTCGTTGAATGAGGTTTAGATGATTATTTTTAATAATAATGAAAAGTATGTGAATATAATGACCGTGATTCAAGGATTTATCGTTTTTAAACGAGTTTTGCTATTTTAATGTTTAAATTTGAAATTGTATACTAGTATACAAATAAGATAAATTTTGAATACAATACATATAACTATATACAGTAATTAAGATAATTATAGTTAGAGAAATATGATGACACCTAAACTATAGTTATTTATGTAAGTTACCCAGTCCAGCTCATTTTACATGCAGGTCAATCATGTATATATGAGAAGGTTTTTGATTCTGAATTCAGATTATCACGTGCTGCATATTTTTACATGTAGGTCAATCAACGCATTAAGAATTTGAACTGGATGTAAGGTGTAGCATATTAACTGCTATGCAAATTCATTGAAACTGAAAATATTTATTTCTGAAGTTGATTTTTCTAATGCACCTTTTCAAATAATTAGGCTAATTATTTTTTACCCTAAAAAGTCAAATATAAACGACTGTTATAAAATATTAGCAATATAGGAATAATATAAATCAAGAAATGAAGATAATGATATTGAACGAGTAGTAGTAGTGAGTATTGTTTATTCTCTTCAAGTATGTCTTTACAAAGGGTGAGTAACACCCTTTTATAGGATGCAGAAATCATACATTTACAATATTTAACCGATACGTTAGTATATCTTTATGAAATAGGTGCATTACGTTAGTGGTTTAATTAAATGAACATTCACAAGTACAATAGATACATTAGTGGAATAATGAACATCCGTAAGTACATGAATTTGTAACACTCTTTCTTGGATGTTCATATATAATGTGCCTCGTTAAAACCTTATTAGGAAAAACCCAGTGAGAAAAAATCTAGTGAAAGAAAAAGAGTACACATATCTTGTAATACGCTTTAAGTGTTGCCTCATTAAAAACCTCACCAGAAAAATTCAATGGGACAAAACCTTGGTTAAGAAAAAAAAGAGTACAATGCGTATTATACCCCCCCAGATGAAAACTTTATCTGATATCTTGGAGACGACGCATTCCAATCTTATATCTTAGCTTCTCAAATGTTGACATCGGCAATGCCTTAGTGCATAAATCTGCAAGATTATCAGTCGAACAAATCTATGGAACATCTATCTCACCACTTTGTTGAAGATTATGTGTGAAAAAGAACTTAGGTGAAATATGTTTTGTTCGGTCTCCTTTGATATATCCTCCCTTCAGTTGAGCTATGCAAACAACATTATCTTCATATAATATTGTTGGAGCTTTCGCTTGCATAGAAAAACCACATGATTGTAAAATATGTTGAGTCATTGCAATGGTCCTGAAGGTCATTTTTGACAATTTCGATCAAATTACCATTTTTCCCTTCCTAAAAGTTGTCTTGGATCATTTTTGGATGAGTTAAAAAGTTGGATTTTGAAAATCTTATAAAAAGTTGGAGTTTTGCAAAATAAAGTTTTAGAAGGCTTAAAGTTGGAGATTTTGAGTTATGAGGTCATTTTGTGTTTTGAGTGTCAGAATCTGATTTAGTATATTCCATCAGTTCTAGAATGTTGAATCTGATCTAGGGGAACTTGCAGAACTGAATTCGGAGTTAAAACAGAGATTTTAGGTCCAAAGTTGCATTTTCAGTTCATTTTGGATCATCGGTTTGACTTTGGTCAACATTTGAAGTTTGAAAGCTTGTATCAAAATTCCATCAGTTCCAGTAGTTTCGGATGGTTAAAGTAATGCTAGAAATGACTTCGTTGTAATTTTTAGAACTTTCGAGAATATTTTGAGTTTTTGAGTTCGAAAAACTAGTTTAATTGACTTGCATTGGTAAATGTATCGTGGAAATCTCTAAATCAATTTTTGACAATTCTTTTGAGTCCAGATCGCTATTTCTTGCATGGATACATATTTGGTTTGTGAAATTATGATTCTAGATGAGTTTCGAGTGCCCATTCCGAGTTTTGATTTTAGTTGTGCATTGTTGGTGCAAGTTTCTGGTGCAGCCCCCCTCTTACTCTTCGAGTTCACGGAGGTGAACCTGGTTCTCCTTAGTATTCGCGGTCCAGGTCTTTGCGTTCACGGAGGTGAATCTGGTTCTCCTTTGCGCTCGCGGAGTGTATTTAGTTCCTGAACAGTGACAATTACTATAAATACATTTTAAATCTATTTTCTCCATTTTTACACTTCCAAACTTCGTTTAAGAGAGAGATTTCATGGATTTCCAAGGCAAAGTGATTGGGTAACTATTGTCTAACCTATTTCATTGATTTACATTGATTAATTTGTGATTTTAACTTCTAATTTTGGGATTGAAATAGTGAAATTTGAAAATTTTTGGGACTTTGATTCCTAAACTTTAATCATTGATTTCTCCCTCATCTCAACTCCATTTTAGAAACTATTTTTACCATTGAATTCTTATTACGAGGAGAATATTTTTATCCATAAATTTTCAGTTTTCGACAATATTTTCTGGCATGAGATTTTTGGACCATTTTACCTTTTTTCCAAATTAAGTGTTTTTGATATCATTAGACTCGTTGTGTGATTGTGATACCATATGTGAATAGATTGTGGTGATTTGAAGTACGGGGGAAGGGGGAAAGCGTTGGATTCATCTTGATTCGAGACTTAATTTGAGGCAAGTGAACTTCTTCTAACTTTTTGTTAAGTATGAGTGAACCTTGTATGCTCCTATGTGTATGGATTGAGTATTTAGAGGTAATATTGTATCATCGTAGGCTTGATCATGATATTTTGGATAGAAAATTATTTATATGGGGATTTATTGATTTATAAATTAATTGTGAATTCGTGACATATGTGATCTTGTGAATTGTTCGATATTGATAGTGAGATGGTGCTTATATTGTAACATGATTGATATATTGAGATGGTGGTGATGATGAGACACTTGAGAATTAATCGATTTTCTATTGTTGAGATACATGATGCGTATGGACATCTTGCATACTCCATTTCCATGAGCATGACTATTTTTCATTGCTACGTGTTTGCTTGATGATCTATTGATGATAAAAAGCTGAAGGAAAATGATTTTGGCTAGTTGCTAATGAGATTGAGATTTTGATGACATTGAAAATTGACGCTCTTTAATTGTAAATTGATAATGAACATATGGAGTACCTCTGGTGAGTTAGAGATTTAGTTGTAGGCTTAGAACAGACTAATCCTTATATCTTGTATATTGAGATACGTGATTTGAATTGTTATATAAGTTATTGTAATTTGGTAATCTATGTGATCTTGTGAATCATTTGATATTGATGATATTGAAGCATGGATTTGTGTATCACTTGATATGTATGTTGAAATAGTGATGGGGTGAGACTATGTTGTGAATACTTGTGTACTTGTGAAGATTCAAAAATGATTTATATGGATATCTTGCATTATTTTATTGTCATGGACATACCCATTGTGCATTTATTATGTGTTTGCTTGATGATTCATTGAAAAGCCGAAGGAAAATGATTTCGGCTAGTGAAAAAGAAAAGAAATGAAAAGCTGAAGGGAAATGGTTCCTGCTAGTGAAAAAAAAGAAATAAAAAATGAAAGAAAAATGGTTCTGACTAGTGAAAAAAGAAAAGAAATGAAAAGTCGAAGGGAAATGGTTTTGGCTAGTGAAAAAGAAAAGAAATAAAAAGTCGAAGGAAAATAGTTTCGGCTAGTATTGAAATTTATTTGCCGAAGGGAAATGGTTCCGGATGATACATGGTCCATGTGCATCCCCCCATGGGTTCTGACTGAGCCAGACAACCATATCTGATTAGTGGATATATATCATAGGACAGACATGCATCATTACTATTTGACATTGCATTGCATTATATTCACTACATGACATTCACTTCATTTCATATCATAATTGGTTGATATTGTTGTATGTTGTACACTCTTCTTATCCCTAAATTGTGAATAATTATGGGATCTATCATATTCTTTTGTATGGAGATATTTTTCCAGATGGGGAGTATATTAATATTACTGTGATCTGTATATTATATTATGCTAGAACGTTTTTGAGTGCAAGGTTGTAGTTTGGGGGTCTATGGTTGGAATTTAAGGAGTTACTTGTGTTCTTCATTGCTTTACTTTAGGTTAGTTCCATTTTGTTGTGTATCCTGTTATTTGGTGCTCACCCCTTGCTATATTTTAGTAGGTTGTGAGTCAGTCCATCCTGCTAGATTTCTCTCTTTTGGATCGAGCTTCTAGATTACTTATGAGGTTGCCGCTCATGTCTTCAGCAAGCCTTTGAGGATCCATTTCTATATTTTCGTTCTATTTGAGGACTAAACATCATACCTTGTATTTCATTTGAGTATTCTAGTCACAAAGGCTTGTACATGTGACACCTGTCCTTGAAATGGTTGTAGTTGTTTTTCCTTTTTCTTATCTATATTATTAGACTGTTATCGTCCACTCTTATTATATTTGTTAAGTTGTTAGGTTTTGGGCTGACTCGCCTTGATGGGTTAGGTGAGTGCCATATACCCAGATTTCAGTCGTGACAATTCAGTATAAGAGTCCCAGATTCATAGGTCTCTCATGTGTACAACCCCAGTCGAGTAGAGTCTTAAAGATTGATGCGGAGACGTCCGTTACTTATTCTTGAGAGGCTACAGAGACTATTAAGAAATTCTTTTTTGTTCTTTTAATTCCTATCGTGTGTGGTTGTTGAATTTTTGGATATTGTGTGGTTTGTAATTTGATCATCTTTGAGAAAGAAGTGATGTACTTGATGGGTGAATGTGTGTCAGCCTTGGATTATCCTTTAATTCAAAGAGGTTTAGGTTCAGTTGAGGTCCGATGAGGTATGCCAAAGGAAAGGTATCGAAAGATGAAACTGATTGGAGGATTTTATTTGCACCGTATTATTTTGATTGCCCTTTCAGCATTGAGGGTGGTACCTTCCTGGCCTATTAGATGTTTAGGGCAATCTGTAAGCATGGCATAGCGTGGTTAAAGGAATAACTAAGTTATCAGTGCAATAATTATGGGAGTACAACTGTTAAGTTTGTCAAATGAGGGTTGCTTAGTATAGACAAAGGATGGCCTTGTATTCATTGGAATCAAAACTTCTATTATGTCTTCTTGGAGTAGATATATAGCACAAATAATTATGATACGACTGATATGGTGATATCTATTTCTATTTGGCTAGAGTTATGGGTTGTGTTGCTTCTACTACCCACCTGGTCTGTGAGAGAAGGTATACTGCTTGGTGAGAGATAAAATAACTTTGATTATACATGACAACTATTCAATGAGACAAAAGTGTGAACTATTTGAGCAAGAACTTCTTGGGGAGTATGATGCATTCTAGTGATGAATCTAGTTAGTCTCCTAATGTGATTTTGGTAATATAAAAGGATGGAGTTATTGGTCTTTGAGTGCGAACACTAGTTCCTAAGGATTTGTAAGTTGTTGCACTTACTCAGGTAGCGAAGTTTGGCCTTAGTATCACATTTGAGGAGAACCAATTGATTGTTGCTATCGATGCTTGAATTTGGATTTGGTCATAAGGAACGTTATAGTGGTGAATCTCATAATAGGAACTAATGTGTTTGAGTGTAGATTTTATTCAAGACATCTATAAAGGGACGAGTGACTTCATAGTAAGCCAAGAGAAGTGTGTTGATATTGAGGTAGCAAACATATGGACTAATGAGGTATCGATAAGTTCACTTGTATAAATGTAAATGGGAACATTAGTAAGAAAGTGCATGTGGATAATGAGTTAAGACAGTCAATTTGGCTGGTATGACTTGAAATTTGGTCACCATATCAACTATAAGATCAGTTTTGTAATTTGGCATGATTTTGTTTACCTTGTTTGACATACGATAATATGGATATGCTTGTGTTAGTGGGTTAAGAGACTATTGGGTAAGATATGAGAGAGAAGTCTACAAAAGTTGGCTTGAGTATGAGAATGAGTTTTTTATGACGTTTGATTCAGTGACTAGTACGACTTGGGTTGCGAATGACAAGACATGCATAATAAGATGTATGAGTAAGCGATTGATGAGAAACTAGGGTATGCAATCTCTAGAGATCTTTAAGGTATATATTAATCATAATTAAGAAGGGAATCAGTTGCATAGTGTGAATTGAGATCCAAGATTTCATGGTAAGTTCATATTTGTGATAGTTGATTTTGTCAAGTTATGAATTAGTTAGGTAATGAGATGATTGATTACATTAGCTATTGAGAATTTTAAAGGGGTTTGAGTGTGGCTTCAATTATAGACTCTGCTACTTTTGATGGTGAAGGAATATAATGAAGTTGCATTTGAAAAGTTGGTGTGAAGTAAAAGACAATCTGTTGTGGAGTTTTTCTAAGAAATATTAACAATAAATGGATTATGAGCAAGTACATGAGCCTTAGGCCTCAAAGCGTTTGAGCATTTGGGGTTGGTCCATGAGTCTGGGTAAGCATTTAAACATTCTTGTATCATTGGTGACAGATACAAATTGAGACAAGTGAAAGAGATTTGACATTGTGTATAGATTCATGGTTCAAAGTTGTAAATTATATGAATTTTTTCTTGAGTTGTGTGATAATATAAGGTGGGTTGAATCACCACTGAGTTATAAAAGATTATCGACTACTTTTCAGAAAGTTTGATTTGGGTTGAATGACAACGGTGATATGTGAGAAATTCTACATTTCTTGTTAAGTTGGATTGTTCAATTATATTAGGTGACTCATGGGATCATTACAGAAGGGACGTACAATTTTATGTGTATCATTGATGATTTTGGTTTGGATGGATACTACTTTATTAATAGAACATAAACTATCATGATGAGTTATGAAGATACTTAGTGGTAAATGAAGGTTATATGCTTATGGTATACATAATTTATGGAGTGATAAAAAAATTCTTAACGTTGACATTAGGGTACGAGTATTTAAGTGGATGTTGAGGTCTTTTCATTTTCCCTCGAAGGGTTACATGTGGTTGAGGTTGATTCCTAATTGAGTAGTTGCAACTTATGGAAAAGATACCATACTTGATTCAACTATTGCTTCAGCATCCAAATAGTGTTAATTGAGGTTTTATAAGCTTGGGAGTATCATTTACTGGTTGTCTTTCCTGTTCGTTACCTTCCTTTGGACCAAATTTAATTTGAATTCTCTCTTACGAATATGTATTGTCTAAGTATTGAAATTGCACGGCTTGAGTTCGGGGAGGGATTATGGTTAAGAAAATAATTTGAATGAGGTTCGTGATGATTTGTATATTGCTTTTGTTTATGATTTGATTTAGATTCACTCTTGGCCTTTATCGGGTATAGATCTGAGTTGATTTGTGGTCTCGTGGGCGGGAGTTTGTCCTGATTTATAACTTGTGCTATATGAGGGCGTTGATTCAAGTTTGATACGTTGGCTAGTTTCTGACTTTGTAATTACTTTTGTATGGCAGAATTTAATGTTGGTTCATTTATTCTTGATAGTTCATCCTAATGGTATAACTCTCAAAAATAAGGTTACTTAGAAGTAATTAATGACTTTGAGAATGATATTTCAGACCCTTGGTTAGTCCCGGTGAGGCTCCTTTCTTTGCTTTATATTCGAGGACGAACATGATTTTTAGTGGTGAATGGTGTAATGACCCTGAAAGTCATTTTTGACAATTTTAATCAAATTACCATTTTGCCCTTTCTGAAAGTTATCTTGGGTTATTTTTGGATGAGTTAAAAAATCCAATTTTGAAAATCTTGTAAAAAGTTGGAGTTTTGTAAAAGAAAGAGTTTTAGAAGGCTTCAAGTTGGAGGTTTTGATTTTTGAGATTATTTTATATTTTGAGTATCAGAATTCAATTTTGTCGATTCCATCAGTTCCAGAATGTCAAATCTGGTCTAGGGAACTTGCAGAACTGAATTCAAAGTTAAAACAGAGATTTTAGGTCCAAAGTTGCATTTTTAGTTCATTTTGGATCATATGTTTGACTATGGTCAATATTTAGAGTTCGGGAGCTTGTATCAAAATTTTATCAGTTTTAGTAGTTCTGAATTGTCAAACTAATACTAGAAATGACTTTGTTATAATTTTTAGAGCTTCCAAAAATATTTTGAGTTTTTGTGTCCGAAACTAGTTTATTTGACTTGCATTAGTAAATGTGTCATAGAAGCCTCTAAATTAATTTCTGATTATTTTATTGAGTTCGGATCGCTATTTCTGATATGGATACATATTTGGTTTGTGAAATTCTGATTTCGGATGAATTTCGAGTGCCCATTCCGAGTTTTCATTTTAGTTGTGCATTGTTGGTGCAAATTTCTGGTGCAATCTCCCTCTTACTCTCTGAATTCACAAAGGTGAACCTGGTTCTCCTCAGTATTCGCAGTCCAGGCCTCTGCATTCACAGAGGTGAACCTGATTCTTCTCCGTGCTCGCAGAGTGTATTTAGTTCCAGAACAATGACAGTCACTATAAATACATTTTAAAACCCATTTACTTCATTTTTACACTTCCAAGCTTGATGAGTCGCGAAAACGCTCGTCATTTGACACTTTTCTAGCTAAAATTGTTGCATTTAATGTTTGTGTAGTGTATTGTGCAGGAAAATCAGGCTAAGAATGAGAAAAGAGCAATCTGGAGCAAACTGTGCCCAAACGGACAGTCTCACGGACCGTTTAATGTTTAACGGGCCGTG
>JBCEWC010009229.1:0-18980 GCA_038996855.1 Solanum aculeatissimum
TTTACGAGTAACGATTTAGTATCAAGTGATGTTAAATTATTAATATTTATGAAAGGATAAAGTAGTAAATTATTATAGTCTTAATGTGTTATCGGTTTACCCAATAACCCAATACTAAAAATCAAAACCGAACCGATAATCTGATAATTTTTTTTTGGGTAAAAATCATTAAAAATTCGTTAACCCAATAACTCGATAACAATAAACCAATAACATTTTTTTCGGTTTGATTTTTGCACACCCTTATGGGGGGTAGGGTGGAAATGTTGGGGGGAGGGGGGGGGGTAGGATGGAAGTGGATAGGTGGGGCAAATATTTGTTTTTTTGAAAAAAATATTTTTTTTAAAAATTTAAATTTAAGTTTTGGTATTGAAGTAGAAAAAATTTAGATGAGGATTGAGTTGGGGTGGGTGGGTGATAGGGTATTGAAGTAGAAAAAAATATTTTTTTTATGAAAAAAATATTTTTTCCAAAAATAATTATTTGGGAGTAGGGTTGAGGTGATAGGGGTTGAGCATTAACAATCAAGCTTTGATTTAATTTCTTTTGGCTTTAAGAGATTAAAGTGGGTTGGAACCATTTTTGCCCAAATCATATTTGACCAAATCCATATTTACCCATATTTTATATGGATGGATTGCGATCCAGTCCATTTTAGCTCAATCCACATTCAATCCATCCAAATTCGATCCAATCCACCTATTTGTCACCCCTACCCACAAGGAATAAGGTCTAGACCTGGAGTAATTATGAGCAATTGGGTTGAATTAATCTACTTATTTTCCAAAGGGAGGGGGGACTGTAAAAACGCAATAATTAACCCTAAACTACAACAATCAATCAAGTGAGAATATTGTGAAATCAGTGAGAGAAGTAACTAGGGTATTGTGTTTCCCATGAATTCCTAACTCAATATAACCAGATAATCGTAACCTTTTTTAGTGTATAGCATGCAGAACTGGTAAGTTATGTTTACTTAACCCTTTGATCCAGGCGAGGGGAAAATTTCACTACGTGATTTGATCCATCCCCACAGTGTTACATTACTAACCCTTACCTTTTGTCCTAATACAACCATCCCTTGATCAGTTTATGTTGATTAGATGAGAGGGATCACATCAAATCCTATTAATTTTTCCTTATCCCATTCTTTACCCCCTTGATCCAGTAAGTAAGAATTAAGCGAGTTCTAACGTTGGCCACCATTGAAAAGCATTCATATCGAAGGGATAAATTAATACACACATGCTCACTTTTCAAGGACTGTGAATCATTCAGATTTACTTCATTAGTTCTTCATGGTTCCCTCAATCCTAATTGTGGATTTAGCTATGCATCCTCTTTGTAGATGAAGAAATCATGTTATGAAATAGCATAATTAAACACTTACAATGATGAATTGAAGAGCAAGAAAATTCAAAATCTTCACAAGAAATCATGATGAAATAGATCAAAAGTAACCTTCAAGAATCACAAGTAATGAGTTCTCAATATGTTCCTTTGTGTATACCTTATGTCTCTTATTTCTAAAAAAATTTAAAAATTCCTGTAATCCTGCAAAATTAACATAAAAACACATCAAACCCACTAACATTATTTTGAGAACACACAAAATTCTAAGTTTAAAGCATCAAAAATGTTATATTTTGGCAGCACATCAACATCCTCAACTTAAAATTGTTGCTTGTCATCAAGCGACAGACTCAATCTACATAAGCAATACCGAAACACAAAGACCTCAACCCAATGACATACATCATCTCAAAATCAATCATAGATATCTAGTCAAACTCATTAGTGCATATATGAGACAGTAATCGAACAAACTCATGCAGATCAAGATACGACAGTGCAACTATGATAAATAAGGCAATGTAGATAAGCAAACACTCACCTAAGTAGTCTAAAATCAATAATGCAATTCAAGTGCCCTCACAAAAAGAAGTTCCTTATCTCACTCATGGTGATATGTTCAAATTCAAGGCTCAGGTCTGTAAAAAACACTCACGCTCACAATAGATATTCAGACACTGTGTACAATACCATAAGCTTGTCCCTATACTCATGACTATAACTTTCGACTACTTAGACTAGGATCACTCTAGAACTTTCTTAGCCTGTAACGTAGGCTCAGGGGACTTTGGTATGATATTTTTGGAACATAGTGACTAATGACCTTCCTTGACACTGCGTTATTTCACACTTTTGCTCTACCAACATTGATACTTTTGCCAAATTGATCCTTTTTTCCTATTTTACACGCTTTTGGGTTCCTTATTCTAACTTTCAGATCTTTGTCTTTTTCACAATTCTTTTTCTTTTCAGCTTAAAATTAGGCATCTTATTTATTTTTCTCGCACCCATTTCACATTCTATCCTTTTTCATTGTATTCCTAAGCTTCCTTTCCCATTTGGTGTTGATTCGTTTGCAACAACCATCCTTAACTTAGGCTTTTGGCCTAAGTTAAGGTGCACAATATCCAACCTTTAAACCAGGGCTACTTTTGGTAACCACCCTCAACTTAGGATTTTAGTCTGAGTCGAGGTACACAATATTCAAGGAAGGACCAGGACCAAATTTAATTCACAGACAAAAAGGTTTGGTTACTTAGTTATTTACAAATAACGAGTTCATGTAAAGCTCAAACATTAGGGACAAGGGATACACGATGCATTTTGTCAGTTTATTTAGGCTAAGTGGATTGATATAAACAATGACCTAAGATCATTTCCTAACCAACTAACCTACAGTATTAATCAGAGTAACAGGGTAAGTTCTAGATTGTTGCACAGTATCCAAATCATGCAATAGTACTCACACGCAGTTGACACTGAATACAATGTTAACACAGATTCTCATACTATGCTTTTTATCACAATTAAGCCTTAATTTATCAGAACAAACACTGTCAATCATTTATTTCACATGGTTGTCATCAAAACTTATCTAACAACACATCATAAAAAATGGAGAGGTATCATTTTTCAACAAAATTAAGATATGCCACAGATATAAGTACAAAATGCCAATAATACTACCGACACATCCTAAACATGATGGTTCAATAGAAAATAAATGTCCTTATAAAAAAATATAAACAAGAAAATCCCGCAAACTCAAAAATTGAGATAGTTGTAGGCCTTGGTTACACAGACTTCGATGAGGTCTATAACTACCCACACCCCATCGAAAATCATTTGTATTGTCCTCAATGCAATGAAATCTAGCAAAAGTAAAACATAAGGGTCAAAAAGAACATACCTGGGCACCGAAATGCACAGACCTGCTGCATCTCCACTCGAATAATTGTCAAATTAGAAGGCTAGGCTGGTCTGAGGCTCTGCTCAACTCGCCTCTCAAAAGCGTCAACACGACTATGGAATGGTGCGAGTATCTCCTGAGTAGTGGTCGTGAAGTGTGTCTGGATGTGCTCCTCAACCTTTGAAATGGACTTGTGAACCAAAACACGTATCAGCTATAGCAACTAAGTCAATTATGACTCGATGCGAACCTATCGTTGTACCAGAGCTTGAATCAACTTCGCAGACACATATACCATGCCAGTGGAGGATGGATGTGTAGGCACGACCTCTAGTATAGGAGTAGAAGTAACAGTGGGCCCCATCTCCCTCTTAGTATCTGTTCATAGGGGCCCCTCTGCCTCTAGAGCAACAGTAGTAGATGATAAAGGCTCAGACTGTGGTGTTGCGACGAACATCCCTAGTAGATGAACTGGTAGATGTGGTTCTCACAGGAGGGCCAAAGGATTCTTATCAGCTTTTATCAGACTGGTATCCAGGGTCCTCTGAACATTTATCATCGTGTCCACGTATGTAAGATCTCCACTCCCGCCGTTATATATAGTCGATAGATCAGACACGGGAAAGGAATGAAGGTGGACCTCTTCATGGCCCGCTCATAGATCTCCTCTGCTATCAGGCAAGCCCAAACAACATCATAGCCAGCAAGGATGTTGGAAACTAAGATCACACGATCTAACATCAAAGTATTATCTGCCTGAGTAGGCTGGATCTGCGAACGAACAACACCCCATCAAAACTTACTAGTAAAGTTTAGTGATGTCTTCATGTTTGCCATTGAAGTAGAAATCTAGACAGGGTCTTGGCCCTGCTCAGTTATGTGGTCGGCGATCCATCTCATCAAAATGGCCTTGAGGGGCGTATCTCTCATCAACCTCCAGTCCCTAGTCTTCCCAAACTAGTAGTCATACTCTACGGTTGTAACGGGGGCCTGGTACACGAGACTGAATAAAAGTCGATGGATGGTGGTCTGATATATCGACTGGAAATCCTCTCACCATCATTGGTGTAATTCAAGGTTATGCAAGGAACCTCTTACGTTTTTGGGTCAACTCCATGATGGTGGCAGCGTATGAGGCATAGAACTCACGAACTAGGGTCGGGGAGTACTTCCCCTATGGGTCTGCTAACCACTCTAATATGTAATGAGATATAGTGTCCCAGAGCATAGGAGCACTATCAGGCCTAGATGTAATGATCTGTGGCTCCTCAAATATGGTACGAACCTATTGACCCTACTCATCCTACTGAATGTCATCCCCGTATATGCGTTGTATATTCGAACACACCATCTTCTCGTCAATACATCTGGAGGTGCTAGGGTAGATTCCAGAACCTCAGATCTTGACTCCGCATCTTAGCCGGAGCCATCTCTCTCTAGAACCTAATCTAGATCCCTCTTGGAAGTCTATCATCTGATGGAGCTGCTCTACTGACTACCTTCCTCCTTATATTAGGGAGGCCAAGCAACTATGGCCAGTGTCTAGGCCGATATTGTCTGTCTTGTTATTGCCCTAGTGTGTTGTTGCTCAACGTCCTCATCTAGATGGACGTCGAGCACCTCTAGAGATCCGTTGGCCTGAGGAGTGGCCTCGGTGTCAAAAGGCTCATCACGTAGTTGGATCTGCAAGGCCCGTATCTCATCCTTCTTTGATCTAGGAGCCATATAACCCAAAAACACACATGAGTCTTATGAATACAAAAAAAAGTACAAAAGTTACAACAAAAGTCATAGTAGGACCTACGAAAACTCACCTACGGGTCGTAGAGTAGACTATAAGACGTAGAAGGCCTTCATAGGCAATAGGGAGTAAATCAAGTTAATGGAAGTGCATAGATGATCCCAATTACTGCTCTTAGAATCAACCACGAGTCATAGAATGGGTCGTAGGTACACTGCCAGGTATCAATCTATTAGGTAAGGGACCTACGGAACCTATGTACAGGTCGTAGTCTAAACTATGAGCCGTATGTAGGCAGAAAACCAATATTGCTGAGTTCAACTTACGAGGGGCAATATGGTCCATCGACTAGTTTATGGGTCATATAAGGCTCTCGAGCTATTGAAAAATAACAACTTCAATTTTCTCAGATCACCAAAGGTTTCATTAGCCACTGTTCTACGAAAAATCACAACAAACTCCTAGTCAATCTAGTTTTGATGATCTTGCAAGCATGATGACTAGGTTTCAATAACAGGGTGCGCGAATTTAAACAATATTGAATCAATGGCATGCAAACTAAGTAACATATTCAATATGTATTTCATGCACTCAAGTTCAACCTGAAACATAAACACGTAGTAGTTATCATTAATTTACCCAAAACCCATAACATGCAGTTCACGACCCAATCTTTAAACCACCCATTCACTCAGATATATGCAACCATCAAACAAATTCCCCATATAATCAATTGGTTTAGTGTGTCATCATTCAATATACACAATCACTCAGTTAGCCATAACATGATAGTTCAATATAACCTAGACGACAAATGATTTTCTCAATATCATATAATGACACACACCCATAAATCATTTTCATGGCCAATTTAAGTTGAATTCATGCACTACCTCATTGATTTTTACTAAAATAAATAATTTTTACTCAGTCGATAAGGTATTTCACGAGTTCAAACAATGATTTTCACAACCATATTCATGTTAAGATCAATTATGCAATGGATATGTGAGCATCAAAACATACACTTTAGGCAAAGACAACACCAAATATTTATGGCAAGAAGCATCAAAATATCAACCTCGATAGCGTCTCAAACCAATGACACTTTTTCAGAAAAATAAGAAATTTCAAGAAGAGCACATATCAAAATTTTGATAAAAAAATCCAAGAATTGGCAAGAGAAACCTAAAAGAGTGAAGCCTTAGGTGTGTCAGACTTATAGAAGAGCGGTCGGAGTTTAGCTGAAATTTGGCCGTAGACTATGGTGGTGGTAATCGATGGTGGTCGGACTTGAGAAAGAAGAAAAGTGGCCTTGGGTGCTTGGAAATTAATTGGGAAAATTAGGGGTAATTGTAATTATTCCCTTTTTATTTCATTTACCGAGTCAGGTTTAAGTGGGGTTCTGACCCCACGAAATGCCAATTTTGAGCTGTAAGTGGTTCCACGACTTTAAGACCTGCTTTTATGGTTTTAGAACCCTAGTTTTTAGGCCTTGGATTAAGATTACACCTATGGGGCGTATATGGACATACGGCCCGTAGGGTGGTTCATAAGTTCCCTCAATACTAGCAAAATTCAGAATACTTACCTAGGCTCCACGAACCCCTTTCACTGTCCATAGGTTAATATATAGTTTGTAAAGTTGGGTCATGGACTGGAGTGCATAATTTTTCTCACTGGAAGTAGTTCTACGAGTTATTGTACAGGTTGTGGTGTGAACTATGACCTATAAGACCAATCATAAAATAAGCTTTTCTCCTTTTTTTTACACTGGTTTGCTGCCTTAACCCTGTTCTATGAGTCCAAAAAGTAAAAATAAAACAAGCACATAAAATTATAGCAAATATCTTGGATTGTCTCCCAAGTAGCACCTGATTTATTATCGCAGCATGACTTGGATAACTTGGTTACTCAAACTTCACCAAGTGCCCATCCTTCCATTTTCAAATCATCAGGTCTCGTCATAGACTGACAGAAGTTGAAGACAACTTCTTTCTCGGTCAATATGAACTTGAGTTGACCTGACTCCATGTTCACTAGTGCTCGCCCAGTGGCTAGGAAGGACCTTTCCAAGATGATTGAGACTTCAAAGTCGACCTCGCAATCCAAAATCACGAAGTGGAGGGGAATATGAATTTTTCCACTTTAACTAGAACATCGTATAACATCCCCTCAAGCTTCTTTGATGTTATGTCAACAATCGCATACTTTTTGGTGTAGGGGTTCCCAAGCCCAACTTCTTAAACAATGCAAGAGGCATTAGGTTGATATTGGCGCCTAAGTCACATAATGCCTTAGCAAAGTTGACATCACCAAATGGTGCAGGGGATGGTGAATGCTCCAAGGTCCTCTTTCTTTTGCACCAAGTACCTTGTTACAATAACACTGCAATGCTGAAGTTCCTGGGAGCTCTTGGCTCATCGTCATCGTTTTCATCACTAGGTCCTTTATGAACTTGGCATACCCAGATATTTTCTCCAATTCCTCGATGAGGAGAATGTTGATAGTTACCTGCCTCAACATGGAGATAAAATTCTGAAACTTACCATCGTCCTCCCTCTTCTTGAGTCTCTGAGGGAAAGTAGTGGAGGCCTAGGTATGGGATTCAACTTACTTGGTGATACCACTTCATTGCTCATACCATCTTTAGCCTTGTCATCTTCAGTCTCTACTCTTTGATCTTTACTATCTCCTCACGAACCTCATCATCATCTATTAGCATTGGTGGGTTGATCGTCTTCTTACCATCTCATGTAGTCACTTCTATACACTACCTATTATTTTTTAGATTTTATACTATATTGCTCGGTAATATACCATTTAGGCATTGATTTAACTGTGTGGACATCTGATCAAATTATTGGTCCAACGGCTTAATGGCCACAGAATGAGACTCGATCTTTTGATTAATACTTAAGATGTCAATTTTCATCCCCTTCAAGGTCTCATCCTATGCGTCAACCTTCTTCAACAACTTCTCAAACATCTTTTCAATACACAAATTATTAGCCCCAAAATTATGATTATGTGGTGGCACTTACACACCATTTCTATACCCGTCTCTACAAGCCCAATCACTATCTCTATCTTGTCCCCTATTCTTGTCGTAGTAGCCCCCTCTATTGTTATCCCTTTAAGTATTATCCCTATTATAGTTCTGACCTTGATTCCCTTGACTTTGGCACCAATAGTCCTGATTGGACCCTTGGGCGTCAGTCTAGAAATCCTCTATCTGATCAGTCACAAAGCAAGTGTCCTCCTTATAATATTACTTCTCATACAAGGGTGCACGTGGTGGATGTTGGCTAACCGCGTTAACTCGCTTCTTATTTTGCTTCATCAACAACCCTACATTAGTGCTAATCCGAGCCAACTCTTGCATCATGTCTTCATTTATCTTGGCCTGCTTTGGATTGGTACTAACTAAGAAGGAGTTTTTAGTCATCGATTTGTATCTCGAGCCCCATGCACGGTTAGTATTAGCCACTTTCTCCTATTGTTCAACTACCACAGGAAAACTACAATCCATGAATTAGCCTCTAGTTATGATGTCAGCCACTGCTTTGCAATTATCATCCAATGTTCGATAGAAAATCTCCACCAAGGAATCATCAATAATCTTGTGGTCCGAAACACTCCTTAAGAACTATGTGAATTGCTTCCTTGTAGTACTTATCAAATCACCAGGCAATTGCTCAAAGTTATTTATCAAATCCTTCAGCTTTAGCTTCTTTGACCTGAGAAAAAACCTCTCCAAAAAAGGCTTTCTGCATTTTTTCCCATGTAGTGATAGAACTTTGTAGAAGTTCGGATAACCATACTCCATGAGAGACAATGGGAAGACACAAAGACCAAGGGCATCCATGACCAAATTTTTATTTCCCATCATACTCTTACAGACAAATATAATATTGTGTAGATAGTTATGTCGATCCTCTGATGGTAAGCCCATGAACAAGCCTCTGTTCTGCAAACATATGTAATAACCCACTCAACACAACATATTTAGTGTCATTCGGTAAGGGAGGTAACACTATAGCTCCGGTGACATCCACTGTCATAGGCTCAAGCCTGTATTCATTCCATGTATGAGCAACGACTTGAAGATTCTGTGGTAGTGGATTCAGATTCTTGAGTAGTTGTGGGTCATCATTATTTTGATTGGGTGCGATATTTGCAGCATTTTTCATGTTTTCCTGGGCTATTCTTTTAAAGTTCTCTGGATCTCTAGATCAAACGGAGTCAAGGGATTGCCTGGACTTCGAGTGTTGGGCATACATTACACATGTATGCTGAAAGAAAACTAAAACAACAAAAAACAAGTAAAATAAAGAAAATAAGGATTAACTAACAAATCACCCTAATTAAACCAGTCTAAAAGTTATATTCCCTGACAACGACACTAAAATTTTGACTCACGCACAAAACTACACCTCTAAATTAAAGATAAAGCAGTTGTCGTCAAATGATAGAAGCTAACAATAGTTAGGGTCGATCCCGCAGGGAATAAGGTCTAGACTTGGAGTAAATATAAGCAATTAGGTTGAATTAATCTACTTATTTCCTGAAGAGGGGTTTTGTAAAAATGCAATATTTAATGCTAAACTACAACAACCAATCAAGTGAGAGTGTTGTGAAATCAATGAGAGAAGTAACTAGGGTATTGTGTTTCACATGAATTCCTAACTCGGTAAAACTAGATAATCATAATCTTTTCTAGTGTGTAGCATGTAGAACTAATAAGTCATGTTTACCCAATTCTTTGATCCAAGTGAGAGGCAAATTTCACTATATGATTTGATCAATTCCGCATTGTTACATTACTAACCCTTACCTTTTTTCCTAGTACAACCATCCCTTGATTAGTTTAGGTTGATTAGACGAAAGGAATCACATCGAATTCTATTAATTTTCCCTTATCCCTTTCTTTACCCCCTTGATCCAAGAAGTGAGAATTAGGTGAGTTCTTATGTTGGCTACCATTAGAAATCATTCATATCAAAGGGATAAATTAATACACACATCCACACTTTGTTAGTTCTTCACAGTTCCTACAATCCTAGTTGTGGATTTAGCTATGCATAGTCGATGTAGATGAAGAAATCATGTTATGAAATAACATAATTAAACACTTACAACGATGAATTTAAGAGCAAGAAAATCCAAAATCTTCACAAGAAATCACGACATTATAGTTCAAAAGTAACCTTCAAGAATCACAAGTAATGAGTTCTCAATACGTTCCCCTTTTTGCACTGGTTTGCTGCCTGAACCCTGTTCCTATGAGTACAAAAAGTAAAAATAAAACAAGCATATAAAAATTACAGCAAATATCTTGGGTTACCTCCTATTTAGTGCCTGATTTATTATCGTGACACGACTTGGACAACTTGGTTACTCAGACTTCACCAAGTGCTCATACTTCTACTTAAAATCATCAGGTCTCTTCATGGACTGACATATATTGAAGATAACGTTTTCGTCGTTCAATTTGAACTTGAGTTGACCTGACTCCATGTCCACTAGTACTCTCACAGTGGCTAACAAAGGCCTTCCCAATATGATTGAGACTTCAAAGTCGACCTCATAATTGAGACACATGAAGTCGACGGGGAATATGAACTTTTCCACTTTGACTGGAACATCGTATAGTATCCCCTCAGGCTTTTTCACTGGCCTATCAACTATCAACAACCATATATTTATTAGTGTAGGGGCTCCCAAGCTCAACTTCTTAAATATTGTAAGAGGCACTAGGTTGATGCTAACTCCTAAGTCACGTAATACCTTTACAAAGTTGACATCTCCAATAATGCAGGGGATAGTGAATGCTCTGGTTCCTTTTTCTTTTGCATCAAGGACCTTGTTGCAATAACACTGCAATGCTGAAGTTCATGGAAAAGCTCTTGGATCACTGTCCTCCTCTTCGTCACTAGGTCCTTCATGAACTCTGCATACTCAGACATTTTCTCCAGTGGCTCGATGAGAGGAATATTGATAGTTAGATCGCTCAACATGGAGAAGCAATTCTGAAACTTACCTTTCTCCTTCTTCTTCTTGAGTCTATGAGGTAAAGGTGGTGGAGGCCGAGGTATGAGCTTCAACTTCCTTGGTGTCACCACTTCATTGCTCATCCCATCGTTAGCCTTGTCATCTCCAGTCTCTGCATCTTTGTTCTCTACCATCTCCTCACAAATTTTATCATCATCTACTTGCATCAGTGGGTTAATCGTCTGACTTCCACCTCGTGTGGTCATTGCCTTGCACTGCCCATCATTCTTCGGATTTGCACTGTGTAGCATGGCAATGTACCTTTTTGATGCTAGCTTAACTGTGTAGACATCTGGCCAAATTATTGCTCCAATCACTTAATGGTTACAAAATAAGACTTGATATTCTGATTAACGTATGAGATGTCATCTTTAATTCTCTTCATGGTCTCATCTTGTGCGCCAGACTTCTTCAACAACTTGTCAAACATCTCCTCAATACGTGAATTACCAACCCCAAAATCACGATTGTGTTGTGGAACATACGCACCATTTCTATAACAATCTCTGCAACCCCAATCACTGTGTCTGTTTTATCCCCTATTCCTACAGAGTAACCGCCTCTGTTTTTATCCCTATAAGCATTGACCCTGTTGTAGTTCCAACATTGATTCTCTTAACCTTTGCCAATAGTCCTGATTGGACCCTTGGAAATTGGTCTGAAACCCCCCATCTGATCAGTCACAAGTAAGTGTCCTCCTCATAATATGGCTCCTCATACAAGAGTGCACGAGGTGGCTGTTGGCTAATCGCATTAACTCGCTCTTGATTTTGCTTCATCAACAACCCTATATTAGTTCTAATTCGAGCCAACTCTTGTATCATGTCTTCATTTATCTTGTCCTACTCTAGAGTGATACTAATTGAGAAGGAGGTTTTAGTCATCAATTTGCTTCTCGATCCCCATGCACGGTTAGTGTTGGCCACCTACTCCAGTCACTCAGCTACCACAGGAAAAGTGCAATCTATGAATTAGCCTCTAGTTATGGTGTCAACCACTGCTTTCCAATTATCATCCATTTCACAATAAAAGATCTCCACTAAGGAATCATCAACAATCTTGTGGTCCAGAACACTCCTCAAGCACTTTGTGAATTGCTCCCATGTAGTGCTTATCGAATCACCAGGTAATTGCTCGAAGTTATTTATCAAATCCTTCAGCTTCAGCTTCTTTGACTTGGGAAAGGACCTTTACAAAAAGTCTTTCTATATTTTTTCCTATGTAACTTTGTGAGAGTTCGAATAACCATACTACTGTATCGCCCCTGAGAGACAATGGGAAGACATAGAGCCCAACAACATCCTTAGACAGATTCTAATTTCCCATCATACTCTTATAAACAAATACAACATTGTGTAGATGCTTATGTGAATCCTCTGATGGTAAGCCCGTGAACAAGCTTCTATTCTGCAGCATCTGTAATAACTCACTCGACACAACAAATTTAGTATCATACGATAAGGGAGGTAACACTATAGCTCTGGTGACATCCACTGCCATAGGGTCAAGCCTGTATTGATTCCATGTATGAGCAGCGACTTGAAGATCCTGTGGTGGTGGATTCATATCCTCGAGTGGTGGTGGGTCATCATAATTCTGATTGAGTGCGATGTTTGCAACATTATTTGCAGTGTTGTTCGCATTTTTTTAGGCTATTCTTCTTAATGTTCTCTGGATCAAATAGAGTCAAGTAATTACTTCTACTTTGAGTGTTGGGCATACACTACACCCGTAGGTTGAAAGAAGATAAAAATAACAAAAAAAGAAAAATAAGATTAACTCACAAATCACCCTAATTAAACCAGTCTAAAAGTCGTATTCCCAGGAAACGGTGCCAAAATTTTGACTCACGCACAAACTACACCTCTAAATTAAGGATTAAGTGACCGTTGTCAAAATATAGAACCTAACAATGGTTAGGGTCAATCCTACAAGGAATAAGGTCTAGACCTGGAGTAATTATGAGCAATTAGGTTGAATTAATCTACTTATTTCCCGAATGAAGGGGTTTTGTAAAAATGCAATAATTAATCCTAAACTACAACAACCAATCAAGTAAGAGTGTTGTGAAATCATTGAGAGAAGTAACTAGGGTATTGTGTTCCCCATGAATTCATAACTCAGTATAACCAGATAATCATAACCTTTTCTAGTGTGTAGCATGCAAAACTAGTAAGTTATGTTTACCTAACCTTTTGATCCAAGCAATAGGCAAATTTCACTACGTGATTTGATCCATCCCCGCAGTGTTACATTACTAACCCTTACTTTTTGTCCCAATACAACAATCCCTTGATTAGTTCAGGTTGATTAGACGAGAGGGTTCACATCGAATCCTATTAATTTTTCCTTATCCCATGCTTTACCCCCTTGATCCAGTAAGTAAGAATTAGACGAGTTCTAACGTTGGCCACTGTTAATAATTATTTATATCAAAACAATAAATTAATACACACATGCACACTTTTCAAGGATTACAAATTATCTAGATTTTACTTCATTAGTGCTTCATGGTTCCCATAACCCTAATTGTGGATTTAGCTATGCATACTCATTGTAGATGAAAAAATCATGTTATGAAATAGCATAATTAAACACTTTCAATGATGAATTGAAGAGCAAGAAAATTTAAAATCTTCATAAGAAATTGCGATGTTATATATTAAAAGTAACCTTCAAGAATAACAACTAATGAGTTCTCAGTATGTTCCTTTGTGTATATCTTATGTCTCTTATTTTTAAAAAAACCTATTTATAATAAGTAAAAACGAAATCAAAAATGAATTAGGAAAACTAGAATCGACAACTCGGACGGACAAGGTTACAGGACGTATAGGAAATCACGGCCTGTACTTGGGCTTCGTAGACTTCAATGCAAAAATGTTGTCTTCCATATACGAACTCCTCCTACGACTGTCTTACTGACTTACGACACATATAAGATTTCATCTACTAACTTTTCTAAAACTGTCCAAAACTCTAATCCTCCAGAAACAATCTTATGCACGACCCATCACCTGACTTACGACTCGTAGGAGCCCTCGTTTGATAACAGTTCAAATCTTTAACATATTCTCTGATCTTCAGCGTACGATCATACATACGGGCTGTCAAAACTTCTATGGCTCGTCTGACAACTCGTAGTGCCAATATCTGAAAATTAGCCCTTCATTGGATCTGACCCACTAAACCATCCTACGACCCATAAAAGGACTCGTAAATCACCAAAAACCTATAATCTATAACACTTGGCCCAAAATCATCCTGATTTCTGTAATCCTGCAAAATCAACATAAAACCACATCAAACCTACTAACATCACTTTGAAAACACACAAAATCCTAAGTTTAAAGCATTAACAGTGTTATATTTTGGCAGCACATCAGTTAGTTATATTATCTGTTATTTATGTCAAATTTATTTTCTGAATTGTTGAAAGTTTTAGCACTTTTATTTATTTTCTTAGTAATAAAGTTATAAAATTTAATATATATATATATATGATATACGCTCTATAGATCAATGTGAGTTATGCTTCGTGTCTCGTGACCTACGCCTAGTCCTGTGCTTCATAAAATGTCTTGCTTTGCGCCGTTACCTTTTATAATACTAATTCGAATACCCTTCGTATCAAATAGCTACATAAAGTAATATCAGTAAAATTTAGAGTTTTATAACATTGTTAATAAAGTAAATTTAGTAAAATATACTTCTAATTTAAAATTTATTAAGGGACTTGCAATTCAAAATGAATAAGTAAAAGTAAATATGGAAAATGGCCTAAAATACCCTCGAACTATTGAAAATGGTATAAAAATATCTTTCATCCACCTATTAGGCCTAAAATGCCCTTGTTATCTACCTTTGGGTCCAAAAATGTCCTTCATTCACTTTTTTTGCTCACTTATTCCCTTGAAACTAACAACCCTCTATTAATTTGTGGAATTTATTTCTTGTTTTCTCAAAAAATGCTCTCTACTAAAAAACCCTAGATATCCCACCGTTAGAATTTTGTCACTCATAGATGGTCTTGCCGGCCATTATCAACCCCTCAATTAGATGAAAATATACACAAATGTATTGAAGCCTTCTGAAAGCCCTAAGTTAGTTCCTTTGTAGTAGATCTCATACTTACACGAAGAGCCTATTATGTTATGGGAACAAACTAAGATAGATCAAATGATCATCAATGAAAAAATCTAATATGTTGTGATTGGAAAATTTTCGTATGGGTGGCCAGAGATTCAGGAATTGCGGAAACGTATCCCCAAACAATGTGAGTTGAAAGGGGATTGCAAAATTGGATTGTTGAGCAATAGATATTTCCTCATCAGGGCATCTTTACTAGAAGACTGTGTCCACTTACTTTCAAAGCCAACCTTCCATATCACGCAGAATAATGGTTCGCACCCGATAAGAACTTTGAAATAGGACCCGATGTTTAATTCGAAGGAGGAGACGTCAACAATGATTGCATGAATCTCATTTTCGTCACTTCCTCCAAACCTTTTTGGAGAGGAGGCACTTTTTTCTCTAGCAGCAGCAGTGTGTAAGCCTCTGCAAATTGATATGGCCACTAAAAATAAGACGAGGTCTAGTTGTGCTAGAGTCAAAGTGGAGATTGACTTACTTGGTAAATTCTTTAAGCAAGTGAAAATTAGAATAAGGAAAGGTGATGGGGGTGTGAAGGAGAAGTGGATACAAATTTGCTATAATTACATGCCCAAAAATTGTACAAATTGTATATTATAAGGTCATGATGATGAACAGTATTTTGTCAAACATCTGGAGCTATTTAAAAAAGAGGAAAAGGAAGTAAATAAGGAAGAGAAAGGGGAGAAGCCATAAGCTGATAAAGCACAAATAACAGATAAGGAAGGGGATGCTTAGCAGTTAGAAAAGAATAAGGATAACTTTGTGGAGCAAAGGAAAAGGGGTGGATGGAAAAAGCCACCAACTAAGGTTTAGATATCAAGGCTTGCAACTCAAAATCAGTTTATGAACCTTGAGAATAATGATGATCAAGCTACAGAAAAAGACAAGGCCCAGGAGCAACAAAGGGGAGAAATGGGAAAAAAGTAGGAAGCTCAATCCACTAAAGATTGGGTGGAAAACACTTTTTAGAAGAAGAATAAAGCCATAGAGTAGGAAACATCCAAGGAGAAGGGTGGAGCTAAGGGAGCTAATATTCAAGAGAAATATAATGTTAAGGTTGATAATGGAGCACATACTGATACTGAAGATGACACAGCTGCTACTGCCATCATTAAAGCCAAGGAGACTAAAACAATCAAGGAGAATGGTGGAGAAAATGTGGATAATGATAAAGGGAAAGGGATGGCTATTGTTGATAATTGGGCACATGATGATGATCAAGGAGATACGACTGACACTTCCACCATTGGTAACCAAATGATTGTTGAGCAGTGTCAGTCGTATCTCCTTGATCATCATCATGTCCTCGAGGCATACAAATAGTCTTAAGGCTAGGAAAGGGAAGAAAAATATTCCACTAAAATTTAAAATAAGGAGTAGTAAGGAGAGGATCACAAGTTGTGATCAATGATTGACAAGGTAAGTTTTTGGAACATTAGGTCTGTTAATACCAAAAAATGCTTTTGGGAGACTAGTTGACCTAAACAGAAGATACCATTTCTCATTCATTTCTCTCATGGAACCTTTCCAGGATTCAGAGGAGCTTTATTATTATAGAGGACTTCTTGATTTTGACAATGCAATGGTTAACATTTCGAGTAAAATTTGGATCTTTTGAAAGGAGTATTGGATTGGGACGATGATAAAAGATTCTTTTTAGCATATTACCATGGAATTTTGAAGGTCAATTTTTTGTAATTTCAACTATTTATGCTAGGTGCAGTGCCCTTGAAAGACTGAAACTATGGGAAGATCTACAATTTTTTGACTTCTCAGGCAAGCCTTGGATGGTTGGGGGTGATTTTAATGTTATTTTGAATAAAGAGGAAAAATTAGGAGGTTTAGAGTTTACTCAACAGGAGGCCATGAAATTGGCTCATTGTATCAACCAGTGTGACCTGACAGAAGCTAGTTTCACAGGTAGTAAATATACCTGGTGGAAAGGTAGGATAAATGATGTTTGTATCTTTAAATAGTTAGATAGAGTTTTTGTGAATACATAACTTTTGCAGCTATTCCCAAGGGTGAAAGTTCAACATCTCATAAAAGGCAAGGGTTTGATCATCCTCCATTAAATGTGATATGTAATTCAGAAGAAAGACTCTTTAATAAGCATGTTCTCTTTCTAAATTTTTGGTGCAATAATAATAAATTTATGGAGGTGGTGGAGAGTAATTAGAAAGCAGAATTCAAAGGGAGCCCTTTCCTAGAGTTATATGCTAAGATAAAAAGGGTAAAAAGGGTTTTAACAACGTGGAGTAAACCAGAGTTTGGGAACATTTTTTAGTAGATAGAAACCCTAGACGATATCATAAAGGTGAAAGAAGTTCAGTTTATAGATCCTTCACCCGAAAATAGAATGGACCTGTGCAAAGTGGAGGCTAACTTAAAAAGGTTCCTCAAGCTTGTGGAAGAGTTTTGAAAATAGAAAGTGGGGATGAAATGGTTCATTCAAGGGGATAAAAACACAAAGTTCTTTCATTCTTATGAGATGGTTCATTCTAGGGGATAGAAACACAATGTTCTTTCATTACTATGTTCGTGGAAGAAGGAAGAAACTGCACTTAACTTAGATCAGTATTGATGATGAGATGTTACTGAAAGGGGATAAAGACATTGGGGAAGCAATTATGGATTTTTACAAAGACTAGTTTACAGACAAGAATAACAACCAAGACTATTCCATGCTGGAATGCATCCCTCAGAGTATTACCTATGAGGAGAATGAGGTAATTATACAATTACATGAAAACAAGGAGGTAAAAGAGGTAGTTTTTCAGTTAAATGAGGCAAGTACTGCTGTACCAAATGGTTTCACGGGCCTTTTCTTTCAAAAATACTAGGATCCAGTGGCTGAGGACATTACCAAAGCAATGAGGGCTTTTTTCTGTGGACATGAGCGCCTAGGTATGTTACTCACACTAATCTGATTTTGATTCCTAAGAAGGAGATGGTTAGATCATTTTCATATTTAAGACCTATCAACCTGAGTTGCTTCATCAATAAAGTTCTGTCAAGAGTGCTTCACAATAGGATTGTTCAGGTGCTTCCTAATAATATCTCTCCCAACTAATCTTGATTTATGAAAGGAAGAAGCATAGTAGAGAATGCATTGCTAGCCCAAGAGATAATCAGGGACATAAATAGAAAAAATAAGCACACTAATATGGTGGTTAAATTGGATATGACAAAGGCCTATGATAGAGTCTCTTGGGTATACATAATTAAAGTTTTAAGGATGTTTGGCTTCTCAGAGGTGGTGATTGATATGGTGTGGAGGTTGGTGATAAATAATTAGTATTTAGTAATTATAAATGGACAGATACATGGGCTATTTCAATCGTCCAGAGGACTAAAACATGGAGATCCCTTATCTCTAAACCTCTCTATTATAACTGCTGAGGTGTTATCAAGAAATCCAATAATCTGCACATGGACAGGAATTTTATGGGTATGGGCTTCCAAAATAGAGTCCAAAGATCAACCATATATCATATGCAAATGATACCATCTTGTTCTACTCAGGTGGTAGGTATTCACTAAAACAGATGATGAAAGTACTGAGGAGATATGAGACTATATCAGGACAACTGATCAATAACTCTAAAAAAATTCTTTTATCTTCATGAGAAGACACCTCTAATTTTTTAATAAGATTGGGGAAGCTTACTGGCATCAGACAAAGAGAGTTTTCAGGTCTCATATCAAGCTTACCAGCAATAAATGGAGTAATATATGAAAATGTAGAACCAGGATCTATTAATGCAT
>JBCEWC010009230.1:0-18980 GCA_038996855.1 Solanum aculeatissimum
ATAATACAATGGGATTAAAATAAGAATAAGACCCCCAAAATTGTTTGAAATAGAAAAAAGGAAGAATAAGACAAAAGTCAGTGTTGGTAGGGCAAAAGTGTGAAATAGCGCAGTGTCAAGGAGGGCCATTAATTACTATGTTTTGAAAATGTCATACCAAAGCCCCCTGATCCTACGTCACAAGATAAGAAAGTCCTAGAGTGATCCTAGTTCAAATAGTCAAAGGTTATAGTCATGAGTATATAGGAAAACCTATGGTATTGTGCACATTGCTTGAATATCTTTGTGAGAGTGAGAGTTTTTGTCAGTCCCAAGTAACAAATTTGCATTTATTACTCTGAGAGGGATGTGGTACTTCTTTTTGGTAAGGGCACATGAAATATGTTATTGACTTTAGACTATCTTTGTGATTGTTGATTTTGAGAATTGCCTTGACTGTCATAGTTGCACCGTTGTATTAATACACATTAGCTTGTCTGATAACTGCCTGATAAATGCACTAGTGAGTTTGGTTTGGTATCTGAGACAAATTTTGAGATGATGTATGCCAGTAGATTGAGGTTTGTGTGTTGCTATGCTACTTAAGTAGATTGAGTCCGTCACTTGAGGACAATCAATAATTTTAAGTTAAGGGTGTTGATGTTCTGCCAAAATATAACACTTTTGATGCTTAAAACTTAGGATTTTATGTATTCTCAAAGTGATGTTAGTAGGTTTGATGTGGTTTTGCATTGTCTTTACAGGATTATAGGAATCAAAGTGATTTTGGGCCAAGTTTGTAGATTTTTAAGTGTTTGGTGATTTACAAAGGAATCTATGGGTCGTTGATTATTTCATGAGCCGTAGGTCGATTTGTGAGTCAGATCCAGTGAAGGGCTAGGTTTCATAAGTTACATCCATTAAGTATCAAATGAGTCATAGAATTCTTCATGAGCCATAGGTGTTCTCGTATGTCAAAAATAAAAAATTATGCTAAATGCTAAAGTATTATAAGATGATACCACTTATGAGTCGTAAGATTGGGTATGGGTCGTGGATAAGATTGTGCTTTGACGATTAAAGTTTTGAAGAGTTTTAGAAGATTAACAGATGAAACCTTTTACAGGTCGTAACTCAAAAAATATCCCATAGGAAGGTCTCGTAGGTTGACAACAAATTTTGTGCATTGAAGTATATAAAGCCCAGGTATGGGTCGTGGTTCCTCATACGACCCGTAACCTTGCCCGTTTCACCTGCCGATTCCCTTTATTCTATTTTGTTTTGGATATGGTTTTTACTTATTATAAATATATTTTTTAGGTTTTCTTTACTAGAGTAACAAGAGAGAAGTGAAAAGAAACACTTAGGAACGAGTAGAGAGATGTGAAAACTCATCTTTTGTGACATTACATTGAGATTTTAACATTGTGATTTCTTGTGAAGATTCAGAATGCTTGGTCTTTAATTCATCATTGTAAGTATTTAATTATGTTATTCTATAACATGATTTCTTCATCTATAATGAGTATACATAGCTAAATCCACAACTAGAGTTGTGGGAACCATGAAGAACTAACGAAGTAAAATATAGATAATTTGTAATTCTTGAAAATTGTGCATGTATGTATTAATTATGCCCTTTGATATGAATGTTTTTTAACGGTGGCCAACGTTAGAACCTTCCCAAATTCTTATCTACTGGATAAAGGTGGTAATGAATAGGAAAAGGAGATAGTTAATGGGATTCAATGTGATCCCTCTCATCTAATCAACCTGAACTGACCACGGGATGGTTGTATTGGAACCAAAGATAAGGGTTAATAATGTCACACTGCGAGGATGGATCAAATCACATAGTGATATTTGCCTCGCGCATGGATCAAAGGGTTAGGTGAACTTAACTTACCATTCTGTATACTATACACTAAACTATGTTAGGATTATCTGGATATACTGAGTTAGGGAACCATGGGGAACCATGAGGAACACAATACCCTAGTTGCTTATTCCATTGATTTCACAACACTTCCACTTGATCGATTGCTTTACTTTAGGTTCAATTTTTTGTAGCTTACAAAATCTCTCCCTTTTGAGAGATAAGTAGATTAATTTGTTCCAATTGCCCATAATTTCTCCACGTCTAACCATATTCTCTATGTGATTCGACCCTAACCTTTGTTAGCTATTATATTTTGATAGCGGCCGCTTATCCTCTAATTAGAAGTGTATTTTGGGCATCGATCAGAATACTCGGTTCATCAACTCCATAAAAGAAGCTGGTACATTAGTGATGTCACTCAAGCTACACTTCCTTTTAAGGTTAAGGCAGTCGCTATCAAGTAAATAACCTAATCGAGGTTAGGGTCAAATCCCACGGGGAATATGGTAGACTCTAGAATAGTTCAATTGTAAAGTGGGGTGATTAACCTACTTATCTCCCAAGAAAAGGGGGTTTTGCAATAAGTAAAATAAACCTAGACTAATGCAAGTGTTACAAAATCAGTAGAAGAGCTAACTCGGGTGATGTGTTGCCCATGAGTCCCTTACTATTATCAGTTAATTATGATCTTTTTTAGTGTGTAGATGTAGGACGGTAAGTTGAGTTTACCTAAACCCTTGATTTAGCTTAGAGGTAAATTTCACTATGGGATTTGATCCATCTCCGCATCATGATATTACTTAGTCTTACCTATTGTCCCAGTACAACCTTTCCTTGATCCAGTTTGGTTGATTAGACGAGAACAACTCAATCAAATCCTATTAATTATCCTCTTTTACTATTCATTACCTCTTTGATCTGGCAAGTAATATTAGATGGGTTCTAACGTTGGTCTTCCATTAAAAAGCAGTTAAAGTGAAGAGGAATAACTAATACATTCGTACATACCTTCCAAGAATCATAAATTATCTGATTTTACCTTGTTAGTTCTTCATGGTTCCCACAATCCTAGTTGTGAATTTAGTTAATCATAATTGGTGTAGATGCAAGAATCATGATATAGAATAACATAATTGAGCACTTACACAAAGAAATTGATGAAAGCAAAATACGATCAAGACACAAAAGTTGTTTTTATCTTTCTAAGATTACTAAAAACTATGAACTGGTATGAACTCTCTGCAAACATAATGAAAATAACCAAAAACCTATTTATAATGTCTAAAATACAAAACCAAATCGAATCAGAAAAACTATGTCAGCACATTTTATGAGCAAGTATACGGCTTGTACTCCACTCCATGGCTTGTATGTCGGGGTTTCGTAGACTTCAACTGGAACCTGGAGATGTCTTCTACGAGACCCATCTACGGGTCGTATAAGATTCTACAGCCCATGGAGGGTTTTATCTGATGGACTTTCAGCACTTCTCCACTTTCTGTTCCTCAGGGCATGACTGCAATCTATGACTCGTGATATGATCTATGGCTCATCTGCATCTCTCGTAGTGTCTTATTCAGCAAATCACCCTTCATTGGAAATTTCTACGAACCCCCTTTTACGGCTTGTGAACTATTCCATGACCTGTAAAGGGTTCTGTGGATCACCAAAAACTGCTCTATCAACATTCTTTGCCTAAAAACTATGCCAACACTGTAATCCTGCAAAATAAACACAAAAACACATCAAATCTACTAACATCGCTTTGAGAACACACAAAATTCCATATTTTAAGCATCAAAAGTGTTGTATTTTGGCAATATATCAACACTTTCAACTTAGAATTGTTGCTTGTTCTCAAGCGACAAACTCAATCTATATAAGCAGTATAGAGACACACAAACCTCAACTTAATGGCACAAGTTTCACCAAACTCAAGCATAAATACCCACACTATTTCCAGATACATATTAGATAGCTATCAAGCAAACTAACACAAACCAATATATCCGACAATGCAACTATAACAAGTTATGCAACCATAAATAAGCAACATTCACTAACTTAGTAGGATATCAATAATGCAGTGCAAGTGCCGTCACGAAATGAAGTCCCATTCCTCACTCCAGATGATATTTTAAAATTCAGTGCTTGGAACAATACTACAACCCTCACTCTCACAAATGAGATTCAAATACTATGACCAATACCATAGGCTTGTCTCTATACTCACAACTAATACCTTCGACTAGTTGGATTAGGATCACTTTAGGACTTTCTAGGCTTATAACGTAGGTTCAGGGGGCTTTGGTGTGATATTTTAGGAATATAGTGACTAGTGACCCTCCTTGACACTGAGTTTTCTACACTTTTTCCCTACCAACCTCTCCTTTTTTTCATTCCCCCCCCCCCCCCCCTTTCTTCCTTTTTTAAGCCTTTTAGTGTGCTTTATTCTCATTTTTTTTGCACAATGCCTTTATTTTTCTAAGTCTTTTTCTTTTTAACACACTGTTCAGGCATTTTTTCTATTATTTTCTTTTCTTGCACTCCTTAGTACAGTTTCTTTCCCCTTTTCTATATTACTAGTTTTCCTCTAATTTTATGATTTTCCTCACACAAGCTACCCTCAACTTAGGCTTTTGACTCGAGTTGAAGTGCACGATATCCATCCTCGGAACCAGGGCCACTTTTGGTAGCTACTCTCAACTTAAGCTTTTTACTTCAGTTGAGGTGCACAGTGTTCAAAGAAGGTTCAGGAACAATTTTAGGACTCATCATTCATTAAGGTCAGGTTACTTAAGTTTTTACAAAGAAAGGGTACATGTCAGGCTCAAACACAGGGATCAAGGGATATATTACACATTTGGTTGATTATTCAGACCTAAGTGAACTAATAGGAACAATGGCCTAAAATACTTTCCTAATGTACTAACCTATGGTCTAAGTCAGAGCAACAGGGAAAGTTTTGAATTGAAACACAATATATGAATCATGCAATTAAAGCTCACTCACTCATGGCACCGTTTACATGTCAACACAGACTATCAAATCATGTTTTTTTTAATCATAATTATGCTCAACTTATCTGAACAAGCACTGCCAAACAATCAATCATGCATGCTTGCTATCCAGACTACCTACTCAATTTTTGGTGGGTATCATTTTTCAACAAAAACACAAAAACATAAAAATACAAAAACAAACATATAACATTGGAATCAGTACTATATGCTACTAATACTACCTAAACATCCTAAACATTCTGGTTCAACAAAAATTAAATATTCGTAGGGAAAAAGAACATAGGCAAGAAAATTCTTTGGAATAAAAAAATGGGATAGTTATAAGCCAAGGTTACTCAGACTTCATTGAGGCCTATAACTACCCACACCCCATTGAAAAAGATGTGCATTATACCAAATGCACACAAAATATCAAAATAATGATTAGGGGTAAAAAAGAAACATACCTGGGCGCCTAAGCGCCTCTCTCAGTCTTGGGTTTCCTCTCAAGTAGCGCCTAATTTAGTGTCGCGGCATGATATAGACACCTTGATTACTCAGACTTCATCAATCTCCCATACTTCTATATTTAGCTCATCTGACCTCTTCATTGACTGACAGATGTTGAAGACAATTTCTTTATAATTCAGTATGAACTTGAGTTGGCCTGATTCTATATCCACTAGGGCTCGACCAGTGGCTAGGAAAGGCCTTCCCAAGATGGTTGGGACTTCGAAGTTGACATCACAATCTAGGATCACAAAGTCTGCGGGGAATATGAATTTGTCAACTTTGACAAGAACATCATACAGTATCCGCATAGGCTTCTTCACCATGCGATCAACCATCAACAGTCTCATACTCATCAGGGTAGGGGCTGTCAGGCCAAGTTTATTTAAAATCACAAGGGCCATCAAATTTATGCTAGCACCGAGATCACATAATGCCCTTGCGAATTTAACATCACTTATGGTGCAAGGAATGGTGAATGCTCTAGGGTCTTCTCATTTCTGCACCAAGGACCTTGTGGAAATTGCACTATAGTGTTAGAGCTCTTGAGAAAGCTCTTGACTCACAGTACGCTTCTTTGTGACCAAGTCCTTCGTGAACTTTACGTACTAGAGAATTTTCTCCAATGCTTCAAGCAGAGGGATGTTGATGGAGAGTAGTCTCAACATGAAGGGGAAAATGCTTGAACTTACCTTCCTCCTCCTTTTTCTTGAGTCTATGAGGGAAGGGAAGAGGAGGTCTAGGAATGAATTTTACCTTTTGTGGCATTGACGCTACGTCACTCTCCCCATCCTTAGTTCAAACATTTCTACCATCAACCTGCTCACTCTCAATCATCCCCTCACGAATAACATTATCATCAACTGGCATTGGAGGATCAATAGTCTGCTTTCCACCGCGCATTGTGGCTACCATACACTACCCCTCGTTCTTAGGATTTTGAACTGTATTATTGGACAACATACCTTTATGGTGTTGTTTCAGTTGAGTTGACATCTGACCGAACTGTTACTCAAGCTTCTTGATAGCCACAAAATGAGACTTAATCTTTAGATTAATGCTAGAGATGTCAGACTTCATCACCCTTAGTGTCTCATCCTGAGCGTTAACCTTTTTAGCAGACGATCAAACATCTCCTCTATGCGAGATGTGTCAGCACCAGAATCTCAATTCTATGGTGGAACATATGGACTATTCCTGAAACCATCTCTATGTCCCCAATCAAAATCTCTATCTTGGCCCCTATTCCTATCATAGTAACCCCCTCTGTTGTTGTCTTTGAAGGTGCCATCTCTCCAAAAGTTTTTGCCTTAGTTCCCTTGACCTTGGCATCAAAAGTCCTGATTGGACCCTTGGGTGTTACCCATCATCTGATCAGCAACAAAATAAGTGTCCTTCTCATAATAGGGTTTCTTGTACATGGGTGGTCGTAGAGGCTGATGAGCTACTACATTTACTTGTTCCAGATTTTGCTTTATTGATAGCTCCACGTTAGTATTAATCCGTATAAGTTTTTGCATCACTTCCTCACTTGCTTATGTTTGTACCGGACTAGTACTGACTGAGAATGAGCTCCTTGTGGTAGACTGTTCCCTCGTTCCCCATGCATGGTTTGTTTTGACCACTCTTTCAAGCCTCTCATTAACCTCATAGAATGGACGATCTATAAATAAGCCTCCCATAATAATATCAGCGACTGCTTGACCATTGTCATCAAGGACTTTATAGAAGATCTCCACTAGAGCTTCGTCAATTATCTTGTGGTTAGGGACTCATCTCAAACACTTAGTGAACCTCTCCTATGTGTCACCGATTGAATTACCAGGTATTTTCTTGAAGTTGTTAATCTCAGACTTCAACTTTAGCTTTTTTTAGATCAGGAAGAACCTTTCCAAAAAGTCCTTCTGCAATTCCGCCCAACTGGTGATCAAACTCTGTGGAGCTCAGATAACCATAATGTTGCATTGCCGTGAGAGAAAGTGGGAAAACATGGAGCTGACATCAATAGATAAGTTTTAGTTTCTCATCATACTCTTATAGACAAATACCACATTGTGTAGATGGTTATGTGGATCCTCTGATGGTAAGCCCGCAAACAATCTGCAATTCTGCAGAATCTGTAACAACCCACTCAACACGACGAACTTAGTGTCTTTCGACAGTGGAGGTAACACAATAGCTCCTGTGACATCCATTGCTATAGGGTCAAGTCAATATTGGTTCCATTGATTTACTATTTATTGTTGATCCTGTGGTTGTGGATTTAGTAGAGGTGAGTTGTCACTGTTTGGAATGAGTGTTGCATTCACCGCATCATCAACAACATTGTTCGCATTATTCTGGGCCATCCTCTTTAGTGTTCTTTTGATTTATGGGTCAAATGGAGTTAATAGATTGCCTCGGCTCTGAGTGTTGTGTATACACTACACCTACACGTTGAAACTAAACAAAAACAACAAGAAACGTAAAATAAGGAAAATAAGGATTAATCCTCAAATTATTCGAACTAATCAAGCCTAGTCGTATTCCCCGACAATGGCACTAAAATACTTGATGGCACTCAAGCTAAACCCCCTTTTAAGGTTAAAGCAGTCGTTGTCAAGTAAATAACCTAACTGAGGTTAGGTCGAATCCCACAGGAAATATGGTAGACTCCAGAATAGTTCAATTGTAAAATGGGGTGATTAACCTATTTATCTCCCAAGAAAAGGGGGTTGCAATAAATAAAATAAACTTAGACTAATGCAAGTGTTACGAAATTGGTAGAAGAGCTAACTAGAGGGATGTGTTTCCCTTAAGTCCCTAACTTAGTATTATCAGATAATTGTAATCTTTTCGAGTGTGTAGATGTAGGATGGTAAGTTGCGTGTACCTAAATCCTTGATCCGGCATAGAGGTAAATTTCACTACGGGATTTGATCCATCTCTGTATCATGATATTATTAAATCTTACCTATTTTCCCAGTACAACCTCCCCTTGATCCAGTTTGGTTGATTAGACGAGAACAACTCAATCGAATTCTGTTAATTATCCTCTTTTCCTATTCATTACCTCCTTGATCCAACAAGTAACACTAGGTGGGTTCTAACGTTGGCCTTCTATTAAAAAATAGTTAAAGTGAAGATGAATACCTAAAATATTCTTACACACCTCTCAGTCTTGCTTCCATCGCCTTAGCCTTTGATATGCCTCGTCTTTCCTTCTGGCCTCTTTCCATCCATAGAATCTCTTCCTTATGCTAGCACTTTCAGCTATCTTTCTTAACCTGCTTTTATCAAACCAGCTTGTAAATTCTCCCCTGGAAAAAATATCCGAAGATCTTCTCTTTCCTTTTCATTACAAACAAAGCGAAGGCACTACTTTTAATCCTTTCAAGAATGAAGGCCCGCACTTTTGGTTCGCGGGTCTATCACCCCAATTGGTTTTGTTAGGAAATTTTTTATATGAGTATGCCCATATCCCGTAAGCCTTCCATCATTGCAAGCCCCTTCCACTCGATAGTTCTTTGTTCAAAACTATACCAATTTTCAAGACCCAGGCTATCAACCACTCAGCCATCTCTCCGAAAGACTATTTTATTTCTTCTGAGAATCACAAATTATCCAATTTTACCTTGTTAGTTCTTCATGGTTCCCACAACCCTAGTTGTGGATTTAGTTAATCATAATTGGTGTAGATGCAAGAATCATGATATAGAATAGCATAATTGAGCACTTACACAAAGAAATTGATGAACAAGAAATCCAACTCTTCAATTGAAAGCAAAATACGAATTAAGACATAAAAGTTTTTTTTCTCTTTCTAAGATTACTAAAAACTATGAACTGGTACGAACTCTCAACAAACTTAAGGAAAAATAACCTAAAAACCTATTTATAATGTTTAAAATACAAAACCAAATCGGATTAGGAAAACTGTGTCGGCATATTCTATGGGTAAGTCTACGACTCGTACTCCAATCCATGATTCGTATGTTGAGGTTTCATGGTCTTCAATTGAAACCTGGAGATGTTTTCTACAAGACCCATCTACGGGTCGTATAAGATTTTATGGCTCGTGGAGGGTTTCGTCTGATGGTCTTTTAGCACTTCTTCACTTTCTGATCCTCAAGGCATGACTAAAATCTATGACTCATGAAATGATTTATGGCTCGTCTGCATCTCTCGTAGAGTCTTATTCAACAAATAACCCTTCACTGGAAATTGCTACGAACCCCCTTTTACAACCCGTGAACTATTCCACGACCCATAAAGGGTTCTGTGGATCATCAAAAACTGCTATATCATCACTCTTTTCCCAAAAACCATGCCAACACTGTAATCCTGAAAAACAAATACAAAAATACATCAAATCTACTAACATCGCTTTGAGAACACACAAAATTCCAAGTTTTAAGCATCAAAAGTGTTATATTTTGGCAGCACATCAATTAGTCAATTCGAATGACATGACCACGAACGCATAATGCCCATAATGGGTCCTGAAAGTTGTCTTCAAGATATCAAACCCCCAAACACTCAGCTGATGATAGTTGGATCGTAAGTCAATCTTAGAGAATACCGAGGCACCCTGCAATTGGTTAAAAAGATCATCGATGTGAGGCAAAGGATACTTATTCTTGATGGTCACTTTGTTCAACTGGCGGTAATCAATACACATATACATAGTGTCATCCTTCTTATTCACAAATAAGACAAGAGCACCCCAAGGAGATACACTCGGATAAATGAACACTTTCTTTAGAAAATCCTCCAATTGCTCCTTCAATTCCTTTAATTCATTCAGAGCCATCTAATAAGGGGCAATACAAATGGGCTTAGTGCCCGACTCCACATCAATAACAAAGTCTATATCACGATTCGGAGGTATACTAGGAAAATCAGTCGAAAATACATCCATAAACTCTCTAGCGACCTAGTGGTCTCCAAAGATGGGGGCTCCTGGGAAACAACCCGAACATGAGCTAAATATGCCAAACAATCCTTATCAATCGGTCGACAATCATACATATAAGAAATGACTCCCTTAGGGTAGGACCTAGTTGCTCCAGTCCACAACAATTAAGGTAGCTCAGGACAAGATAAAGTCACGGTTTTCGCATGTCAATCAAGAATAACATGTTGAGGCGATAACCAGTTCATACCCAATATCACATCAAAGTCTACTATATCCAATAATATCAAGTTAGCAATAGTATTTCTCCCCATAAAAGTCACAACACAACCCCGATATACCTGATTCACCACTAATGATTCACCTATCGGGGTGGAAACACAAATAGGCTCGACAAATGACTCACATATAATATCAATATCCGAAGCAAAATAGGTTGACACATAAGAATAAATAGAGCCTGGATCAAATAAAACTGAAGCTGAACGTGGAACATCGGAACCCTACCTGTGATAACTGCATCAGAAGCCTTTGCCTCTAATCTATCTGGGACAACATAGCAAACTCTATGACCACCTCGAGGTTATGGGCCTCCACGTGGTCTACCTCTTACTATGCCACAACCTTATCAAGTACCACCTCTCATGCCCCGAGAGGTGTCTATGGCCACAGGTGCTGGGGCTGGATGGGTTGGTTGAGATCCTGAAGCCTGAACTGAAGGTGCATGATGTGGAAAATGATGGGTCAAGTGCCCAATCTCCTCACAATGATAAGAAGCCCTAATCTCCTTCCTATGAGATGGTTGTTCGAAAAAGCCACCACGCCTGGGTGCACTATCAGATGCTAGAAGAGCTGCCTAAACTGCCCAGCCCTGATGGGCCTGCCTCTGAAACTCTCGATCCCCTGGTGAGTTCCCACTAAAATGCCCATATCAACGGAACCTCTTCCCGCCACCCTGTTTATCTTGCCTAATACGCTCTATCAAATGAGCATGGTCCACTATACAGTGAAATGATCCTCTAGCTAGAACCTATAAAGTTGTAGCCTCTTGAAGATACCCTTCCAATCCCTTAGAAAAATGATGAATCCTCTCATACTTGGTAGGAATGTTGCACAAGGCATATCTGGACAATATATGAAATCTGGTCTCATAGTATGACATTGACATGGAACCTGCTGAAGCCTATCAAACTCATCCTGGCTACTATCTCGGAGGCTATGTGGCATGAAACTCTAAAACAATATCATTGTAAACTGCTCCCAGGTCATAATTAGAGATCTCATCGGTCTATGAGCCACAACTGATTTCCACCACTTTTTAGCTAGGATGATAAACTGGTAAGAGGTATAATCAACTCCATGTGACTCAAGAATGGCCAAATTACACAATCGGTCCTAACACTCTAGCAAGAAATCATAAGCTCTATCATTAGGAGTGTCATCAAATTCTTGGGGGAGCCAATCATACAAATCGCTTAAAACTCTTCAGCTCAGCTCAGGATATAGTTGGGCTAGCAGAAGATAGTGGCACCATTAATAAGGGTGGTGCAATAGATGGAGCAATAGACAAACTCTAAACCTGAGAATCCAAACTCGATCTAGAGGTCTGAGGCAGAATCATAGCAGTCATGGGTGAATCCGCCGGGGCTGAAGAAAGACCAGTATGTGCTGGGAAAATTGATACATCAACAACAACTGGGGTGGAAGGTGTTCCCTCCATCCTAGCCAATAACCTCAAAAGTAACTCCTGAACTGAAGGTGTAGGGTCTGAAGTTGAAGGTAGTGGGATAGGATCTATAGGATCAGAGCTCATACGCAGGCTTTGCAGAAACTGATCTAGCCTATCCTATGGGCGGAGATGCCCCTCTAGCAAGTCCTCGGCCCCTAGCCCTAGCACGAACCCTGCCTTGACCTCGAATGGAAGCCACATCAACAGGCTCGGGCTCTCCCACTGACCGTAAGGATTTGGTAATTGGCATTTGTATAGAAGGAGTAGATTAGACACTTTCAAAATAGGTGATATGAAGAAACGCATGAATTAGAAGCAAGACATAAAGGTTTCTCCTAACTAGTGTCCCGTAGCCTCCTGAATATAAGTATGGACGTCTACATACCGATTTACAAAACTCTACTAGAGACCCTACTCTTGACTCATGAGCCCAACGAACCTAGAGCTCTGATACTAAACTTGTCACAACCCAAAATAGGATCACGACTAAAGAAGAATGAAATAAAGTGGAAACCATCACAACATAACATAACAATCTTAAAATCTGAAGTCATGAGTACAAAAGCTTCTAAATAATGTGGAAGGTAAATACAACTGTCTAAGAAGTACAAAGTTGTCTCATAAAATCTGATACAAAGCTCAAAAGGAAACAATAAAGATAATTCCAAAGATCCATGGCGACTCAAAATCTGAGCCTCACCAGTAAGATTTAGATAGAAGCAAAATAACTCAACTAGAGTGAATCAACTAACCTATGTAGGTTCCGGTGCTCGATCTCCAAGGAGGAAATAAAGTAGGAGTGAGTACACCAAAATGTATCTAGTAGGTTCAACCGATTGGGTAAGAGAAATCAATCAAGAATGTAATAACGAAGAATGTAACACCTATATCACAAGGTTAGTAGACAATAAGCATAACCGAGAATAATAAATATAACAAGTAGTCAATGATGCAATGCATATGAAATATATAGATGTAATGGCGTCGCAGGCCATGTATGAGGTGAAATCACGACTATCACAAGGCCGATGTACACATCTATCGAGTCGAAGCTACAAGATAAAACCCGAGGCATCACAAGTAATGTACTTAACTCAAGGAGTCGCAGGTCGTACGTAAAAGTATCTTGAGGCATCGCAGGCCTCATACTGAAATATCCCAGGCATTGTAGGCCTTATGCTATAATTTTCAATTATCACAACATCTCAGATAATATAAAAGCAGTATGAGATGGGTGCATACCAATGCATCAATAGAGTATAAGATATGTGTAGACCAATGCAACAACTCAAGTATAAACTCGGTGCATACCAATGCAACAATAAAGTATGAGATATATGCATACCAATGCAATAATAATATATAAACTCCATACATACCAATGCAACAATAATATATAGAATTCGTGCATACCAATGCAACAATAATATATAAACCCTGTGCATACCAATGCAACAATTTGGAATCAACTCAGTACATACCAATGAAACAATTTGAAGTGTAGATAAGGGATAGATATGGGCAATAGCAATAAAATGACAAGGTGTCAAGTGTATCAACTAGTACAACAAATCCGTCAACAGGCCTCTTATCATCACTTTCCTCCCAATACACAACTGTCCATAAATTTAGACTTCACAAATTGCAAAACATGCTCAAAAATCCCAAATATGTCATAAGTTTTGTCAAATTTCCACATAACCCTTTCAAAGATAATTCAGGTCTCCTATTATCATAATTATGTCCAAAGTGTCTTAAGTCTCATGAATTTCATCTCAAATTAACAATAGAATCACAATTTATCCAAAATTTGACTTAATCGGGATCACATTATTACCTCATCACATCAATGCAAATATTCATGAATTAGTCTATATCTCACAATTATCATATAACATGATCAATAACTCAAATCCAGTCTCAAGAAGTTTAGTCGAACCTACCTCGATGCCAAAATCACAAACAGTCAAGTTTTCAATCAACTCAAGCCTCAAAATGATTCCTGAATTGCTCAACCACTATCAAAATCAGATACTATGCATCAAGAAATGTATTTTAATACCCATATCGGTATGAATTAGGCTTAGGGGCAAAATGGTCAAAACTAGGGCTAAAATAAGTTTCTGAATCTGGAAAAAAGTTGACTTTAAAATCAGATTACATGAAAAAATAGAGTCTGTGAGTGAGAATTCCACTAAAATCGAGTTCAAATCGAAGGAGAAATCACCATTTAAACTTTTGAAATCATAATCTAAAAATTTCCAATTTCGGACATTCAAAATCATGAATTTTTAAGACAAAATCGAGATAAAACTTATGAAAAATAATTAAAATAGTGTTAGAGATACTTACCCAACAAAATCCTTCGAAAATCCTCTTTCAAAATCACCCCAAAAGCTTTGAATGTTCAAAAATGGAGTAAAAATGGTGATTCTCAATTTTAAGAACTGTTTAGAGAAAATACATGTCGTGAAAGCGGCGTGTGACCCAAGAACGTGGAGGTTTGGAAACCTTGGTACTTCGTGAACACGGAATCAGGCTCGTGAACGTGAAGGGTTAACTTCATTGACCCCTGCTAACGGTGTGGCCCTGGCGCGAATGCGGAAAAGGGAGGGTGATGCACCAACAAAATTAGTCAACAACAAAAACTCAAAATGGAACCTCGAAACTAATCAAAAATCAGAATTCACAAACTAAATATGTATTTATACCAGAAACAATGATCCGACTCAACAAAATCATTAGAAATCGATTACGAGACTTCCATGACACATTTTCCAATGCAAGTCAAATAAACTAGTTTAAAACTCAAAAATAGCAAAATTGTCCTCGACAACTCCGAAAAATATGATGAGACCATTTTAGGTATTAATTTGATCAACTGAACTACTGAAACTATTAAGATTTTGATTCGACCTTTCGAACTCCGAATGTTGAACAAACTCAAACTTTAATTTTGGAAACAAAAAAAATCACAACTTTAAGCCTAAAAATCTCATTTTAACTTCAAATTTAGTTCTATAACTTCTCATAGACCTGTTTTGATGTTATGGAGCTAATTAAATTGGCGGATCCCTGATACGACACTCGAAACTCAGAAGATACAAAAATTCACTTTTTTAATATCTTAAGCTTCCAAAAAGAGCCAAAACTCATATTTTACATTTTAAAAACATAGAATTTCAGTTCCAACAATACAAATGGTTCAAAATAGACCCAAAACAACTTATAGAAGGTTAAAATAGTAATTTTCAAAGAGAAGTCCAAAAATGACCAACCAGATCATTACAAGGTCATTTTTTGTTGAGTTGAAAAAACAAATTTTGAAAATCTTGTGAAAAGTAGAAATTTTTCTAAAGGAAAAGTTTTTAAAGGCTTAAAGTGTGAAACTTTGAGTTTTGAGTTTATCTTGAGTTTTAAATGTCAAAATGTGATTCCATCAATTTCATTAGCTCCGGAATATGAAATTTGGTCTAGGAGAACTTACAGAATTAAATTTGGAGTTAAAACAAATATTTTGGACCCAAAATTATGATTTTTAGTTGAATTCGGATCATAGTTTGACTTTGATCAATACTCGGAGTTCAAAAGCTCTAGTCAAAATTCTGACAATTCTAGTGGTTCTAGATGGTGAAACTAACGCTAGAAATGATCTCGTTGTAATTTATAAAGTTTCTAAGGTTATTTTGGGTATTTGAATTTTTAACTAGTTTTAATGTTTATCAGATTTTGGGTCGAGGAGACCTCGGAATTGAATTCTGATAGTTCCATTGAGTCCGAAATGTCATTTCTGACAAAGTTACATATTTGTGATGACTCGGGTGAGAATTCGAGGGAAAAAGCTATGATTATTGCTTGATGTGGCTATTGTTTGAGGCAAGTGGATTCCTAAACCTTGTTAAGCTTACTTGAACACTATAACCTTTACTTGTGACTTAAAATGACTGGATAATTGTTGTTGGCTAAGTTGAACTTGGTGAATTGTGAGAATTTGGTTTAATTGTGAATTTTCTTATGATGAGAAAGTGAATGTTAGAGATTGATATGTATTGACTTGTGATTTGATATTGAGAATTCCTTGTGATATACGAATGTGAAATTGTAGATCATGTTATTCCTATTCGTGGAAAATATATTAGAGATATTGTTGTTGAGTTTCACTTGTGGGTTAGAGAATGAACTATAATCTTGGAATGGATCATCATTATGATTTGTATGTTGTTATATTTGACTTGAATCGATGTATATGTTGTAATGTGGGCTCTTGCATGCACTTCTTATTATTTCATCATGTGAATATATTCTTGATGTGCATTCTTGACTGAGTTCCACTGATGAAATATTGAAATGAAATATGAAACGGATCACACGTCCATGGCGGGAAACATTGAATAAAATAAAGAATGGGCCACACATCTGTGGTAGAAAACATTGAAAAGAAATAGAGAATGTGCCACACGTTCGCGGCGGGAAATACTGATATGAGACATTGATTATATTGGGAACGGACCTCATGAGTCGGTGCAGGTACATGGACAGATATGTCACCCATGGGTTCCGAACTGATGACTTCAGCGGATGTGTATCGTAGGACAGACATACATCACGATTACTTGATATTACATTGATTCATTTCATTTCATACCATTCCATATTATTATACCTTGTGTTTGGGACTTGATACGATTAATGAGATTGGATTATGAGATGATTATGCCTAAATTGTATCTGTTGAATATCTAAAACTAATTTGTGATATCTGTTGTATAACTGCGCTATATATTGAGGCATGATTGTGTATTATCTGAGTTATACTGTGTGACAGTTGTTGGGAATAATTGTTGAGTTGTTCGGGTATATATAGATATATGTTATTGTTACTGTATTGGGACTTTTCTCAGCGCAGGTGTATAGTGCGGCAGTATGTGGTTAATGTGGAAGGAGTATTTTGTTTTGTATTCTTTACTTGTGTTTACATCCCCTTTTTGAGTGCCTGTTGTTTTGGTACTCACCATTGCTTTTACACATGTGAGTAAGTTGTGAGTCCGGTTTTACTTGAGTTAGCTTCCTTCTTGACGGACCTAGCTTTTGGATATTCAAGAAGTAGCAACTTGTCTATTTTGGCAGTCTCTCGAAATCTTTTTTCAGTATAACTTGTGTTCTATTTGAGAACTAAGACTCATACTTGTATATTCTTTTACACTATATTTTATATTAGAGGCTTGTACATGTGACACAGGTCTTGGGATGGTTTTTAGACTTGATATTCTAGTGCTTGTCCTATCTGTAGACTTTATTCTTCCGCTTTTAATTTATGTATTGAATTGAGCAGGTTTAGGCTTGTCTTGGTGGGTTAGGCCGCAAGTGCCATCACACTCATTTTTTTGGGTCTTGACATAGTTAGAACTAGATATATTCAACTAATATCATTCGTAAGCCTAGGGTTATTATTGATACATAAACCTAAGTCTTTGATTCTTGAATTTTTGTGACTCATGTTTATGATTCTGTAGTTGACATATATCTATTGCAAATTTAAATTAAAGTTAGTACCAGATACATTTAACTAATATCATTCACGAATCTTGGACTATTCTTGATACATAACCCAAAGTAGTTATATTAATAAATAATTATGTATGTTGTTAATGGTTTCTCTACTTGATAAATAGCTACCACAAATGGAATTATAAGTTAGTATCAGATACATTCGATTAGTACCATTCACAAATCTTGAATTATTCTTGATACATAATCCAAAGTATTTGTATCACAAATATTTTTTTTAGTTCCGAAAAAGTTGAAAATCAAGATCTTAATCAGATTAAATAATATGAAAAAAAAGGTACATTTTCATATTATCAAAAAATTTATAGTTGAAAAGCTATAAAAAAAATTAAAAATTGATAACTAATTATTGGAAAAAAAAAATGGATGAAGAAGAACATCTGTTACAATTTGGGAAGGATTGGAGAGAAAAAATATTAAAATTTGAATTGTTTGAAGTTCCTAAAATTTTGGAAAAGATTGATATCAATCTGTTTTGCATAATTTGTGGAACTGACATTTAATTTTACCTTTAATTTTCTTTTTAAGTTCAACAGACAAGTTCTGTAATGTTGATCCATTTACGTATTCGAATGATTGCTATGTATCCAAATGACACAAATTTAAATAATTTTTTATAAATTAATACAAGATAAGAATAAAATATGATTTGTTCCTTACACTATAGGATTTATGTAGAGCGGGTAATTTCACATTTGAATTAGAATTACAGATATCAACCTTCGAGGAAGCCCAGGTCTTAATGGGCCATCTCTTCGATACCAAGCTTGCTCTAATTGCTACCTATGAAGAATTTGAATTTTAATGGGGTAATGTATAATCTAAGGAAAAAGTAATTATGCTATTCTCTTATATAAGATGTCACAGTTGAGCAGCTATAGCTGTATGTGTCATTATTGTTATTTTGCATATGTTAAAACAAGGAGTTGCTTTAGCTTGATGGTTAAAATTTTGTTGTGTGAGGAGGTCTTGGGTTCAATTCCATATGTATCTCTATTTTATTGATTAGTTTGTTGAATTATTTCTCAATTTTTTGTACATATATTTTTATTTACGATTTAAAAATAATGACATATAATATTTTTAAGTCATTCTTCATAATTATTTTATCTTGAAATATTTATAAGTCACATTAAAAAATTTAATTGGCTTGCAAAATTCTATTAACTTCGTGCATAGATAGAGATAAGGGTGGCATCGGAATCGGTTCCGGCACCACCGGACCGGGATGTACTGGTACCGGACCCGATCGGACCGGACCGGTTTTTCGGAATTCAACTGGATTTTAAAAAAAAACATTTGGGTTAAACCCGCGATTTGGATTTTATTTGGGTTAAAAACCCGCGTTTTGGGTTTAAAAATTCAAACTTAAAATGTTGTATTTTTTTATTTAAAGTTTGATAAAACTTGAACTAAATA
>JBCEWC010009231.1:0-18977 GCA_038996855.1 Solanum aculeatissimum
AATAGCCTAGTGTTGGGTCTACCTCCTGTGGCAGATTGAGCTTTCTTGATGTTCTTTTTCCTAGCTTTTTCTTGAAGGAAATTCCTAGGAGACAAGCCTTGCTCTTCAGTGACCTTTTGGAGATCATTATTGTCCTCCTTTTCCTTAGAGGGACTGAAGGCCTGTATTAGATACTCACAAGTTTCTTCCACTTACCCTTCATTAACTAGGAGGTTGTCCTTGTCCAGTTCATCCTCTGAATGTATCACCTCATATTCATCCACCTCTTCAGTAGGTAGAGGTGGTTCAAAGTTTAGGGTGCATTCTGTGTACATCTTTTCTTTTAGGAGTGTAGGTATCTGTTTTGTTTCCTTGTCTTGCCTGGAGATGTCTTTGCTTATCCTTTGGTTACCTTCTGGTGTATCACCCCTTTCAACATTCTTAGGAGTTTCATCACCTCTTTGTTGTCTTTCCATTCTTTTGTTAAGAGCATCTCTTCTTTTTTTGCTCATTTTGTTCCCTTTTGTCTTGTTTCCTGTAGAGCTAGTGCTTGCAAATGAGCCCATAGCTTTAGCCATAGATCCTATATTGGGTGTTTCATGTGGACTCAAATCTTCCTGTTGGATAATAGAGGTTTCAGGGGCTCTAAGGTCTAATCTAGGGTCAGTTAGAACCTCATGCAGAACATGAGTCAAAGTCCCCCCCTTGGGTACCCCATCCTGCAAGTTAATAGGGTCCTCCTGAAGCTCCTCCTGACCTCCAACACCTTCAATGTGAGACAAAATAATGTTATCTTTAGGGGGGATGAGTGAATGGTCTAGAAAATCTATCCCATTCCTCTCATGGGAGGATAAGTCAATACCTTGCCTCTTTTTAAGAGGTAATTGCTTGTCTTTGTTGACTTCCTTTGAATTGGTCCCTTCAACCCTTTGCTTCTGACTCATTAGCTCCTGCATGGCTTTGTTGCTGTTGTTGTGGTTCTGGGTTGTTTCTCCCCCTGCAATATGGTTAGTGGGCTATTCTTGTTTTTCAATATCAACATAACATTGAGCTATTTCAGTTGTAGAGAACTTACCTGGTCTTCTTCTGTCATTCTGTATTTCCTTTTTTCCAGTTTGATCTTGATGGAGAGGTTGTATATTCTCTTGTTGTCCTTGCTTCCAGTTCTTCTTTTGGCCTCTTTTTCCTTGAGTTTGCCACTGATCTATCTGTTGCCGATTCTCCTGGTTTTGGTCTATTTTAAGTGTGTCTTCTACTCCTTTTTCCTTGATTGCTCTAGTATTCTCTTTTGCTTGTTGTTTTGCCTTATTCCCTTCCTGCTGAGTAATCTTTTTTGCAGCTTCCATATCATTCCTAGCTTTGTACTCCTCATCTATTTTTTTGATGGTGCAGACATGCTCCACATAGCCCTGATGTTTGCAGTACATACAATAAGCTGGTATACTTTCATATTGGATGGTTTGCCACCTTCCAATTGTTAGATCTTTTTCATCAAATCCCATCCATACATGTGAGGGCTTTTCCTTAGTGATGTCAATCTACACCTTCACTTTAGCCATACTTCCTCTTGTTTTTTGTATAGATGCTAAGTCCAAATATAAAATTTTACCAATGGGAGCTAGGAGGGTAGTTGTAAAAGCTTTGTTATAACAATGCCAAGGGAGCTCAGGGAGGGTGACCCATATAGGAACAATGAGAGTTTCTTTTTCTGGTTTGAAGGTAGGGGTCCATGTGTGAATCCTTATTTGTTGCCCCTCAATGTGCATCTTATTCTTGGACCATACAGTGACATAATCAGCCTCATTATCCAAGTCTATGTACACATGCCTAGCATTAAAGTGAGCAATCTTCACTCCCCCAATCAGCTATGTTTGGAGAATAAAACTTTTTCTGATAAGTTCCACTTCAGGCATAGTACTACTGAATTTGCCAATTAGAGTGTATCTACAAGATTCAGCTAACCTTAACATATAATCATCCTTGTTATAGATAACAACTGGTAGGCTTTGCTTAGAGGTATATTTAGGTTGTTCAATCTCTATACACCTCTCCTGTTTGGCCATATTAAATCGCAACTTTGTGGCTAGTGTTTGAATGACAATATAGGGAGCCTGGTTCCAGAATATGTCCTTTGTTAGTATCCTCCTGTGAGACCATTGTTGTGTTTTGAGTGAACAGAGTTTGATTCTGATTGGGATAGGTCCTTTCCTGAGGTTCCTTTGGCCCTTGGATTCAAACTTATCAAAATTACTAGAAATCTTAGGAAATCGACTAGGTCCTTTACTTCCTTTATCATCAATTCTCGCACTAACACCATCCTTGCCAGAATCCTGATGTTGTTGTGCATTTCCTTCCTTCCTCTGATTTTTCTCATGCATACTAGCTACAGAGCTATTTCCTAGTTCTAGGTTAATTATTTGGTTCCCTTCAATATCCCTCCCAGAGATAATAGGCTGAGGGTTAATAATATTACCTTGCCTGGTTTGTGTTTGCGATTTTTCCTTTTCCATTTTCTTCGTGTTGAGAGTGTTCTCCATTGCAGTTCCTTGAGCCTGTTCTAGAGTTTGTTGGTGTTGAATCGTCCCTTTATCAGCACTTTCTTCTCTAGCCGTAACTTCAGTATTAGTAGTTGCTAGCTCCACCACTTCAGCTGGGCAAGTGTCCGCTTCACTCGACTTATGGTTTCTGGATCTAGGTGCATTGTTGTGATGATTGTTGTTCGAGTCGGTGAGATTTCCATGGCTTTCATTCGGTGGTTGATCACCGTCCACCAGTGCTTGACGCGCCATAAGTCAGGCAACAATATCGTTAATAGGTTACCGTTAGAAAGAGATGAGAGAAATTTTAGAGAGAGAAGCGGCTTGTCAATAGTAATGAGGAGCCTTAGAATGGATGAAAAGGGGTTAGGGTTAGGTTAAAGGGACCTTAGGATGCCTAAAAGAGGCTTAGGGATTAATTAAATTACGAAAATACCATTAATTAAATGGACAATTAACTATAACACAGTGTTACACGGTGGAGCTGCAGTTACCATCTACAAGCTCACTGCCCGTACATTTGCCCGTGAGGCATACCTTAGCCAAGTTTTCAATACGAACTCTCGGAGGACTTTCTGGACCACTTCACGAGGGGGTTCACGGGCCGTGTGGCTTCACACAGACTGTGTACCAGTCCATGGAGCCACATTTGTCCCAAGAACCATCCCCACAACCTGGCCAGCTCTCTGCCCCACTTGACGACCATCCAAACGGACCATTTGAGGTCTCACGGACCATGGGGTGGTCCGTGAGACTTTACTTGGTCTATGGGTTGGGTCCAGAACACCTTGATCTCACTGGACTATGACACAGACCCTCACATGGAACGTGGACCCTCAAACGGTCCATGGTCCTTTCCTTGGGCCATTTCCAGGGCCTAATCAAAACATCTTCCGAATTTCAGGCAGTCTCACTATTTTGGCCATAACCTCTTCATTCGAACTCCTAATTGAGTGAAACTAGTTGCGTTGCGAAGATACCTAAATGATATTCAATTTGATATGTAGTAGGCCACACGGTTAAACCCATATCAAAAGTTATGTCTTCTCAAAGCTCACTGTCCAAACAACCTCTGTAGGCCACCAAAAGGTCCATTTTGCATTCAGCCACTTAAACACAACCCATGGATACCAAAATTCAACCATAACTAGTATAACATCACACAAGACCAACCATAAGGATTTTTTAAAAATTTTCGGGTCGTTACAAAGGAGCTACCCATTTATCAAAGATTGATCTCTGTTTCGGCTACCATCAGTTGAAGGTATGTAAGTGTGATATTCCCAAGATGGCTTTCCAGACTAGATATGGGAACTTTGAGTTTGTAGTAATGTCTTTATGTTTGACCAATACTCCAATTGTGTTTATAGATCTTATGAATCAGGTGTTCAAGCTATTCCTTAAGAGTTTTATGGTTGTATTCATCGATGATATTCTGATTTATTCCCATAGTGAGTGGGAGCATATGGATCACTTGAGATTAGTTCTTCAAACATTAAAGGAGAAGCAATTGTTCACAAAGTTTAGTAAATGTGAGTTTTGGTTAGGAGAAATGTCTTTTATGGGCCATGTGGTATCTAGTGATGGCATTAAGGTTGACCCAAAGAAGATCAAGGCCATGAAGAATTGACCTAGACCATTGAATCCTTATAATATTCAATGTTTTCTTGGTTGACTAGTTATTATTGATGGTTTTTGGACGGTTTCTCATCCATCACATCTCCCTTAACTAAGTTAACTCAAAAGAAGGCCAAGTTTATATGGTCGGATGAGTGTGAGAAGAGTTTTCAAACTTTGATGGATGGGCTGACATCGACTCTTGTTTTGGCTTTACCGGATGGCTTAGATGAGTTTGTGGTGTATTGTGATGCTTTCTGGATTAGGTTGGTTGTGTGCTCATGTAACATGGTAAGGTCATAGCTTATGCGTCGAGGCAATTGAAAGTACATAAATAAAATTACTCGACTCACGATCTTGAGTTGGCAGCTGTGGTATTTGCTTTGAAGATTTGGAGACATTATTTATATGGTGTTCATGTTGATAATTTTCACCAATTATAAGATTTTGCGATATGTGTTCGCCCAAAGAATTCTTAATTTGAGGCAAAGGAGATGGTTGGAACTCCTTAAAGATTACGACATGAGTTTTCAAAATATCATTTCGGTAAGGCAAATATTTTAGCCTATGCTCTTAGTAGGTTATCTATGGGTAGTGTGGCACATATTGACGAGGGAAAGAAAGAGTTGGTAAAATATGTTCATAGCTTGGCTAGATTGGGTGTTAGATTAACTGTCTCTAATTATGGAAGCATTTATGTTCAAAATAGGGATGAGTCTTCTCTAGTTGTTGATGTCAAATCAAAGCAAGACTTTGATCCATATTTGGTTGAGTTGCAGAAGTTGGTTGCCAAATAGAAGGTGGAGGTTTTCTCCTAAGGGGGAGATGGTGTGCTTCAGTATCAAGATTGGCTGTGTGTTCCAGATGTTGATGGTCTTAGAGCAGTGATCATGAGTAAATCCCACAACACTTATTCCTCTATACATTCAGGATCCACTAAGATGTATCAAGATTTGAGGGAAGTGTATTGGTGGCATGGTATGAAGAGAGACATAGCTAGGTTTTTATCTGAGTGTCCTAATTGTCAACAAGTGAAGGTGAAACATCAAAGGCCCGGTAGTTTGGCACAAGATATTGAGATCCCTACTTGGAAGTGGGAAAATGTGAATACGAATTTTGTAATTGGTTTTCCTTGTACCCATGTTATTGTTGATCGGATGATTAAATTGACTCATTGTCTATCGATTAAGAGTACTTTCAATGCCAAAGATTATGAAAAGTTGTATATTCAAAAGTTGGTTAGGTTGTATGGCGTGCCTATGTCTATTATATCAGATTGTGGTACCCAATTTACTTCTCTTTTTTGGAAATTATTTCAAAAAAGGCTTGGCACTAAGTTGAAGTTGAGTACCGTTTACCATCTTCAAATCTATGGGCAAGCCTAAAGGACAATTCAAACTTTGGAGGACATGTTGAGGACTTGTGTGTTGGAATTCAAGGGAAATTGGTATGATCATCTATCACTTATTGAGTTTGCCTACAACAATAGTTTTCATGCTAGCATTGGTATGGCATCATTTGAAGCTTTGTATGGGAGAAGGTGTAGGTCCCCGATGGGATGGTTTGAATTGGGTGAGATGGCATTGATAGGACTATATTTAGTTGTTTAGGCCATGGAAAGAGTGAATTTGATTAGGGAAAGGTTGAAGATTGCTCAAAGTCTTCAAAAGTCATATTCAAATGTTAGAAAGTGGGATCTTAAATTTTTTGTTGGTGATTGGGTGTATGTGAAGGTTTCACCTATGAAGGGTGTAATGCATTTTTGTATAAAGGGTAAGTTAAGTCCCCAGTATGTCAATCTTTATGAGATTTTTGAGTGGATTGGTAATATAGCTTATAGATTGGATTTGCCTTTGAATAAGTTCTATTTACCCAGTATTCCATGTGTCAATGTTAAGAAAGTTGATTGTGATCCTAGTTTTATTGTGTCTTTGGAAAGTGTTGAGGTTGAAGAAAACTTGACTTATGAAGAGGTGCCAGTTGAGATTTTGGATAAGCAAGTAAAATGACTTTACAAGAAGGATGTGGCTTCGATTAAAGTGCTTTGGAGAAATCAACATGTGGAGAGTGCTTCATGGGAGGCAGAGTTGGACATGATGAGGTGATACCCCTATCTTTTCCAATCTACTCAAGCCTAAGTTATTAGGTTCATCCTACTCTAAATGGTTTGAATTCTTTCACTCTTATATTTCATGTCATGACATGCATGCATGCACACGAAAAAGGTTTAAATTATATTTTAACATGGGTTTTAAAGATTTTATGATTTTTAAGTAATGAGTTATGCATTGTGTCTTCATATTAAAATGTTTCTTGTTCAAGTCAAGACTTTCAAGCCATATTCTAGCTCATTCGAGGACTAATGTTCCCAAGGGGGAGATGATGTAAGGACTTGGACCTCGGGAGGCCTTAACGATGCTTAAAATCAAGTTTCTAGAAGTTTGTGACCGAGGCTCCCCTCCAAGGACACTCCCACGAGTTGTGGACAGGTCTATGAGTTATAGGGTCATCCATGGGGTGACCCTTAGGTTTGTTCGTGGCGTCATGTGGATTAAGAGAGGATTTTAGGCTTGGTGGCCCTCCATGGAACCTCCTATGAGAAGTGGTCCTCACCATTAGGCGTGGAAGGGGCTCTTGGTTGGTGCCCAGGTTTTCAAGTAATGAATTTGGCTAAGAAAGCCACCAGGAGACCCTTATAAGGGTCGTGTAACCCACCACAAGTTATGGTGGGGTCTTGGTCAACCTACCACGAGCCTTGGTGTGGTGTCTCGTAAAGCCCTCTCCCTAAAATATTGTTCTAAGTATAAAATTGCAATCTCAAAACTTGTGTTTTTTCCACGGACCGTTGTACGATTAGTGAAATTTTTTACGGACCGTGAAGCCTTCAGTGAAAACACCCTTGGCCTGAAATTTTCCCAAGTGTCTGAGGACCTTTTCACGAACACATTGTATGGTTAGTGGTCATTTGTACGGACCATGGTGCATTTGTATGTGACCCCTGGATACTTTTTAAAGTTCACTTTATTAATGGTTTTTTTTCATAATTTTGGTTTATTTTAAAAGTATTTTAGGACCTTGGTACCTATCCTAAGCCCCCAAATAAGATTATACTCACTCTTTACATTCATTCATTCTCATTTTACACTCAAACTCTAGAATTCAATTCCTAAACTCTCTCTTCAAGTCTTGTGATTAGGGATTCAAGCTAGGAGTTCAACGAGGTTTTTAATTCAAGTCAATTCCAACTTAATTCTTCTAGATTTCTCAAGGTATGCGGGATTGATTCATGATTTCCTTCCAATTATGAAGACCCAAATCTTATTTTCTCAAATTACATGATTTTCAAGTTTGATATTCAAGTGAGTCTTTTAAATTATTGAAATTGAGTTGTGGGTTGAACTTATTTATTGATTTTATTATGAATTGAATATTATTATTGTGATTTATATTAGTTTTATAAAGTATTAGTTGTGAATGTCCCTTTAATCTTTGAATCTATGCATGGGTAGTACCAATTATGTTTCAATTGTTAATTTCTCTATGAATTTATTATGATTTTATTTTATTATGTTGATTTAAATTATTAATTCCTAATACCCATGTTATTCCTTCATCATTCATGGCATATGCATGCATGAACATTGATTTTCTTGAAGTTTATGATGTGGGCTAAGACCCAATTTATGATTATGACTATATTTTCAAGAGAAGTACAGGTTTGACAAGATTGTGATCACATGATGTCTATGATATGATTTTTGTAGCATTATGGGTGTTATGCACCACTATATACAAGTTTAAATGAGCTACTCTTATGCATGAAATATGATATGAAAGTATTACAAAGTATGTTTTGGCTTTTAAGCCTAAGTTTGCATGATGAGGATTTGAAAGACTTATTTTCCTTTTTAAAAGCATGTGTATGTATATGTATTCCCATGGGGGTGCTGGCCTAAAAACGAATGGGATATGAAGGTGGGGGGCTATCTCCAAAGGTCCTTGCTCTATTCTCATAACTAAGTCCCAACGTAGGTTTATGTTTATGCTCTTTATGGGATGATTATGAAATCCTTCTGAAAGGATGAGTTCGTAAAGAACGTGGCCATCACACTGAAATGATGAGTTCATAAGGTGTGGTGTAGGATACCTTTGGTAAGTAGTCTACTCTTATCCGGTGGGAGAATTTCATAGGGCAGATTCATGTATTAACTCTTATGGGTTTGAGATGTCCATTATGGTCCCATCCCCATATGTTAAGTATTATGGCATTCATGCATCATATATTTCATGGAATATTGATATTATATTCTTTCTTATATACTTCTTGCTCTATATATGTGCCCTTGTCATCTAACATTGATTTACAGGTTATTCATGTTCATATGCATTACATGACCGCATACTAGTACATTAGAACGTACTAATACATACTTTTTTGCCTACACGATCTAACCATGTAGCGACCAGAGACTATCATCTTCCACCTCTTGATGGCTAGCTTGATCTACCTACTATGTTATGATGTTTTATATCTTTACTTTGAGGGTGAGCACAGGACTTATCTTGGCCCCTATCCTATCCATGTGTAGAGACATTGTTGGACATCATAAACTCCTTTGTATGAATATGCTATGTTTATGCTTTGGGATGCTAGGTTGCATATTATGTTATGATGACATGACTATGATGAAGTGTGGAAATGTGGTAAGTCCTAAGTCCCATCTACCCCTATAGCGAGAGTCATACTTACTTGCCCCTTGGTTCTTAAGTGCTATGTGAATTCATGTAAATCCCTTTCCCTATGGCATCACATAACTTGAGTCTCAGATTCCCTTCCCTTTGAATTATGTGTTAGATTGTGTGATAATGAGTCCCATCCCTGTATCCCACAACTTGAGTCATCTATCTCTATCCCTTAGTATCATTAATTAAGTATGGTATTTATTATGGGATTCTAAACTGATGACGTGTGTAAGGGAGCTATGAGGCTCGTTTTGGTATTCTCAAGTTCCTATTCGCCATGTCACTCCTAGGTCCAAGGCTCATGTTGTGACCTCTCTTCCAGCGGGTTATTATGGCTGAGGTCTCTTCCAAAAGATACATGGTATATGTGAGACCCCATGAGTTTTAGCTTGAGTTGATCAATTGATGTGTATCATAGGACATACATGCATCATGATTATCTGACATTGCATTGCATTATCCTACACTTTACTCATTAAAGAATTGTAAGTGATTTCTTGAGTTATTTGTTAATATAAAACTCCTAGACAACCACTTTTTATTGTCTATGAGACCTTCAAATTGTGGTACTGATTAAGCTATATAAGTGAGTGTATATATATATATATATATGTTGTGTGTGCTGGTTTTTATACGTGTAGGGATATAGTTTTGGAGGTTTGTTGTTGTGGTGGTTGTTGTACTTGTGTTCTTCATTGCTTTACTTATGCTTAAATATATTTTTTAGGTACCATGTTGTTGGGTACTCACCCTAGCTTCTAACTGGTGTAGGCATTGAGCTCGGATCCTTTTGATATCTTCATTCCCTATTTTGGTTCGAGCTTTAGGACAGTATGAAAGGTAGAAACTAGTTCTTTTCAGTGGATCCTTTGAACTTCTATTTCTTTACTATTTTTGTTCTATTTGAGAATCAATGAAATTGACACTTGTATAAATTTCTTTGAATTATGTTGTAATAAAGGCTTGTAAATGTGAAACCAGTCTTGAATTCTGTTGTAATCCTTATTTAAATTGTATTTTGGTGTTATCTTTCATTTAATTTAGTTGTTGTTTAGATAGGGTGACTTGCTTCAGTGGGTTAAATACAAGTGCCATCACACTTGATTTCAGATCGTGACAATTTGGTATCAGAGTAGTAAGTTCATAGATCTCATATATATACGAGCCCAGTCTAGTAGAGTCTTAAGGATGGATGTGAAGATGTTTTTTTCTTATCCTTGAGAGAGTATGAAGGTTGTTCGAAAAAATTACTTTTACTTCTTTTAATTCAGTCACGCATGGATTCTTGTATTTGTATTGAGTGTCACGTGTTCTTTTGACAGATGGCCATAACTAGATCATCCATTTTTGTTTAAGAAGGAAAGGCAACACCTGGGATTCTTACTGAGACCCCAGGTCTGGGTAAGGGTAGATATAGAGCTAAACATTGAGGTTGGGGCCGGGGTCGATCGTAAGAAATAGTACCAACCCGTGATTATGAGAGGGGTATCTCCTTCGAGCCTTATACCGAGGTTAAAGGAGGTTGGATTCTAGCTGAGTATGCATTCATTCCATTGCTATAGGATACACTATTAAGGGTGTTGGCACATACTGAAAGTATGACAAACACACCTAGTAGATCACAAACTTGAGTGAGAGTTAAGGTTTTGGACCAGCATCAAGGTCCTAGTACAGGGTCAAGTTGGTAAACAACCTATAGATCCTATTATTGAGATAAATCCAACACCAGTTGTTGAGGTTCAGGGTGAATCTGTAGCTGTATTAATCAAGGATGAGCAATGTTATTACGAGAAGTTCCGAAATATGGACTTACCGTAGTTTCATGGTAGATAAAACTGAGGATGCCTATAAGTTTCTGACCAAATGCAGGGAGTTGTTAGAGACTGTTGGTTTAGCTGAGTCCCATAATGTTTGTTATGTCACTCTTTAGCTTCTTGGGTTGACAAAGGAGTGGTGGAGGACATATTCAGTATCCCTACTAGCTGGATCTCCTCCAGTGACTTGGGAGACATTCTCCATTGCTTTCCATGACCGTTTTGTTTGTTGGAGTGTTAGGGAGGAGAGTCACTTGAGATTCGATAGCTTACGATAGGGCAGGATGTCAGTCATTGAGTATGAGATTTATTTCTACTAGCTAGTCAGACATGATACAACTATCATCCTTCATGCGGCATAAAGGGTTCATAGATTCGTGAGATGACTTACTTATTCTATCAGGGGGGTAATGTTTTGGGTGTCTAGAAAGGGAGCTTTCTGCTAGTCTTTGGTTAGTGCCACTAAAGAGGCAAAGTTGATGAAGAGAGAAGAGTTTAGGGACCCTAAGAGGGCTTGCTCATTAGGTCAGTTATTTGGTACCTCATTTAGAGGCTGAGGTTCTCTTAGTGAGAGTGGTTCATTTTAGTGCCAATGAGTTCATTCATCCTTACCAACTTTAAAGGGTAGCCCAAGTTCATCTAGGGTTCAGAGTTCTATGGTCTGGGGTAGCTATAGTATTCCATCTGGTTTTTCACAACAGTATCCCACTCTGAGATCTTGTTTTGGGTATTGAAACCCTAGTCATATGTTTCATTAGCTCACATTCCAGACTCATTCAGGGTCACACCGTACTTATTTAACAATCCCAGTCAGAGATTCTGCACCTCCAACTAGAGGTCCAGCCTCACAGGCCAGAGTTCATGACAGAGTTTAGCCCGATAAGGGTAGTCGCAATGGAGGTAGAGGGTCAAGTAGTACTCTGGTTCAACATGGAAGAAGACGAGTGACACAAAAAGGTTGACATCGGGGTGCTCATTGCTATGCATTTATTGGGAGATGCAAGGTTGAGGTCTTAGATACAATTATCACAAGTATTGTCCCACTGTGTCATCGACCTTCATCTGTGTTGTTTGATACTGGTTCTACCTATTCATATATCTCTACATCTTCTCTTTTGATTTAATTTATTATATGATCGCATGACTATGTTTGTACATGTTTCTACCCTAGTAGCAAATCCCATAGTGGTGGATCAGATATATCGATCATTCCTCGTATCATTGGCAGGTTATGATACTTGGGTGGAGATTATTATTCTTGATATGGTATACTTTAATGTCATTTTAGGTATGGATTGGATTTCTACGTATCATGCTATTCTTTCTTTCTATGCCAAGATAATTACTTTAATTGTGCTTAGTGGGCCATTGATTGAGTGGAAAGGTTCGTGTGGTTCCTATCCTAGTAAATTTATCACCTGTATCTAGGTTTGAAAGTTGATTGATAGAGGTTTCTTATCTTATTTAGCTTTTATTTGAAATATACCCACTGGTGGACTACCGAGCTACAAGTCCAATGCTGATTCACCTTTAATAGAGTCTATTCCTATGGTTTGAGAGTTCATGGATGTATTTCCTACTAATATTATGGTGTTTTTTCTTGACAAACACATTGACTTTACTATTGATGTTGACCGGGACACTGTTCCTTATTATCATTTGGCTCTTATGGAGTTAAAGGAGCTAAAGAGATCAACTTTAAGATTTGTTGAGTAAGGGGTTTATTTGTCCTAGTGTATCCCCTTGGGGGTGCCTCAGTCCTATTAGTGAAGAAGAACGATGGGTCTATAAGGATGAGTATCGACTATAAATAGCTGGACAAGGTGACTGTTAAGAACAAATTCCCTCTTCCTAGAATTGATTATTTCTTTAACCAACTCGGTGAGTAGTAATGTTTTCCAAAATTGATTTGAGTTTCGAGTATCATCAGATGAGGATAAGGCTGCTTGATATCTCTAAGATTGCTCTCCAGATGAGATACGGTCATTACAATTTTCTTGTTATGTTGTTTGGATAGACCAATGTACCTATGATATTCATAGATCTAATGAATGGGGTGTTTCGACTATATTTGGACTCCTTTATGATTGTATTTATTGATGATATCTTAGTTTATTTTAAGATCGAGGCCGACCATGATAGACATCTAAGGATCGTGATCCATAGGCTTAGGGAAAAGAGACTTTATGCTAAGTTCTCTAAGTTCAAATATTTGCTCAGTTTAGTAGAATTTCTGGGGTATGTAGTGTCCAAGGAGGGCATCAGGGTAGATCCAGAAAAGATTGAGGCTGTTTGAGGGTGGACTAAACCTACCTCTGCCTTAGAGATTTGTAATTTTATGGGTTTGGATGAATACTATTGATGTTTTCTTTAGGGTTTCTCCACCATAGAAACCCCATTTACCAGATTCATACAGAAGAATATAGCATTTTATTAGTCAGATGAGTGTGAGAAGAGCTTCCGAAAGCTCAAGGTATTATTTAATACTGCACTTATCTTGACCTTGCTTAAGGAGGGTATTGATTTCATCATGTAGTGTGATGCATCGAGAGTTGAGTTAGGGAGTGTTCCATTTCAAAAAAGGAACGTGATTTTCTATGGCTCAAGTTAACTAAAGACTTATGAGAAGAACTATACCACCCATGACCTAGAGTTAGCAATTATTGTCTTTCTTTTGAAGCTATGGCAACATTATTTGTATGGTGTCCATTGTAAGAGATGCACCTATCACTATACTTTATAGTAAATCTTCAACCAAAAAAACTTGAACTTGAGACAAAGGAGGTGGATTAGGCTCCTAAAGGATTATGATTTGATTGTTCTATACTATTCGACAAAAAGCCAATGTGGTGGCCGATATTGAGTAGAAAGGCTTGTAGTAAGAGATGTCTTGCGGCTATTCGAGTTGAGGAGTAACCCTTGTATAGAGATTGTCTAATGGTTTGGTTAGATTACAACTCTTCGATAAAGGTAGTGTGCTTTCAGCTTTCTTAGAGGTTCACTCTTCTTTGATGGATTAAATCCATGAGTGGTAGTTTGAGAATGAGATGTTGTGTCTCATTTGAGATAAGGTAGCTAAGGGTGAGTCTAGGGAATTCGTTCTATATACCGATGGTGTTTTTAAGATTGGGGGCCCAATTTGTGTGCCAAAAGTGGGTGACTTAATAAGATTGATACTTAAGTAGGCCCATTGTACTAGTAGTTTATCTACCTAGGGGTAGCGAAGATCTATCATGAATAGACTCAACACTATTAGTGGTGTATTATTAAGAAGGACATCACCAAGTTTGTGTCTAATTGTTTGACGTACTAGCAGATTAAGTGTGAGCACTAGAGACTTAGAGGTGAGTTTCAGAGGATGCCTATTCCTACATGAAAATGGGAGAGGATCACTACGGAGTCCGTGGTGGGTTTACCCACTTCGTGGGTGGTTATGACTCAATTTGAGTTATTGTGGATCGTTTGACTAAGTTTACTTATTTTATTCCAGTCATGGTTAAGTACATGAAAAAGAAGTTAGCTCATCTCTATATCAGGCAGATTGTTAGACTCATTAGGGTACCTGTCTCTGCTATGTTTGATCATGGTTCCTTGTTCACATCTCACTTTTGGAAGGCCCTATAGTATGGGTTGGGCACTCAATTAGTTTTGAGTATGACATTTCACCCTGAGACAGATGGGCAGTCTTAGAGGACTATTGGGGTACTAGAGGATATGCTCTGGGCATGTATTATTGATTTTAATTCTAGGTAGGACCAACATTTGCCTTTGGAATAGCTGACTTATACCAAAAGTTATCATTCCATCATCTAAATGGCTCCATTTGAGTCCTTGTATGGCCGGAGATGTAGATCACCCATAGGTTAGTTTGTTTTGTGGTGGATAGTCTCAATAACTACTTGTTTATAGATTCCATAGAGTAGGTTTGATTGATTTAGAGTTGGTGGTCGATAGCCTTGAGTCACTAGAAATCTTATGTTGATAGGTGAGTTCGACCCTTAGTGTTCATGGAGGTTGATAAGGTATAGCTAAGGATTTAGTCCATGAAGGGTATAATGAGGTTTGGGAAGAAGGGAAAGCTCAACCTTAGGTATATTTGCCCTATTGAGATCCTAGAACGAGTAGCAGAGGTGGTCTATAGACTTGCTTTGCCACTAATTCTATCTTCTGTGCAACTAGTATTTCAGGTCTCGATGCTATAGTGTTATAACTCGGATGAGTCTTATGTGATTTATCTTGATTCAGTGGAGTTGAGCACAGATTTGACCTATGAGAAGGAGCCTGTGTCCATTTTAGATAGACAGGTCAGGAAGATGAGAACCAAGGAGATAGTTTCAGTGAAGGTTCAGTGGTGTCATCGACCCTTGGAAGAGGCTACCTGGGAGACCGAGTGTAAGGTCTCATGTATTGAAATATGAAACCAAGGCTTCAAATGGTTTTTCTTTAGAGATTTTGGCCTAGGGTGCAACCAAGACACCCTTCACAAATCGTAGTGCCCACCATGATCCATGAAGGGGCTCATAGAGGGGCCCTTTGGTTAGAATTTGAGGTTGTCTTATGGAGGGTGTACATCATGAGACCCTCCATGGGTCTTGCTACTTTGCATTCTTAGTGGAGTGGTACATGGTGGGGATTCCACTCCAGTCCTTGTGATTATTACACTCCACAAGCCACACTACATGCTGTGGTGCCTTTCACGGCTCGTGGAGGGCTTCTTGAAAGGCCTCATGCAATGATCTTTTGGGGGCTTCAATGGGGGATTTTGGGTATTTTGTTTCATTCGTGGTTTAATTTTTAAGGCCCATTTATGGATGTTTTTACCCCGACCATTCTATTATAACTATCCTAAGTCCTCCTTGTACTCTCATTCTTCAAAAAGTTCATGACCGTCTTATGAATATTCACTTTGAAGTCTCCTCTTAAGCTCAAGTGAATAATTCATTGAAGAACTCTCAATTTCAAGCCAAGTTAATCTTCAATCCTACAATTCACATCAAGGTATGTGAGTCTTCATCCATTTGTACCTTCTGCATGGAGCTGAACCTACTTTCTTACTATTTCATTAATTTCAAACATGATCAAATAAGGGTTTTCATAACTTTATTTCAAATGTTATTATTATGATGTAGATTATGTTTATACTTGAAATATGCATGAATTTCTTCTAATTTACATGGATTGCATCATTTACATAAAATTTCTCAAGCATGCTATGATGCACATGGAAATCATGAACGGGTCACTTCATTCATGATTCAAATGATATCCAATGTAAGTCCCCGCAAGTTAGAAAGTATGAAAATTGTAGAAGAAAGGAAGTCTAGAAATTTCAGAAGCAATGTACAATCCTAGTTTATGGCTCATGGTTTATTTCACGAGTCTTAGACCAGGCTCATGGAGTGAGGTATAGGACTTAAAATTTAACCAAGTGTAAGTAGGGTTTATGAGCGGGGTTTATGCTCCATAAAAGGAACCACAGACCGTACTATGTGTTTGTGGTTCAAGGGTGCAAATTCCAGTAGTCTAAGTTTTGGGGTCCTTCAATGTATGAAAGGTGTTTATGAGTTGTAGACTCGTTTATACACCATAAGTTGAGGTTGTTGAATAATGGTCGAAGTTGGGGGAAATGTGGATTTCTGAAGTTTGAAGTTTGAATAACACCACAATTCGTAGGCTCTTTTATGGGTTGTAGATCAAATCATAGATAGAGTTTTGGAGAAGGTTTCAAAGGGGTGAAAATCAATAGGATGAGACCCCCTCCCTTTTACAACCCGTGGTCTAAACCACAACCCGTAATCAGGGGTCATAGTTTGGTCTGACTTTTTGGATATTTTAAAGTTAATGCTACATCATTTAAGCTCTAAATTAGTCCCTGTCCAGCCTATTACTCCTCAAAATAAATTCATTTCCCTCATTCTCAAGTTTTGCCTAAGTATAGATTCCTCCAAGACTCCTCTAAGTTCCAATTGAAGAAATGAAGCTAGGGTTTCAGATTTCTTACAGTATTTTCAGATTTTCCTCATTAAATTTGAAGACAAGGTATGTGGGTTTGATTTGTGGGAACCTTCCTTTCGCAAAGCTCAAGTATCACTCTTGTCTCTTTGGTTTTCAAGTTTTGAATATTCCATGAAATTGCATGAACTTATTCTAAATGGTAGTATTATGTAATATCATATGCCTATGGGACTATGCATGCTATAATACTATGATATACTATGAGAATGGATGATTTAAGAGATGGTTTCATGATTCCCTAACTAGGGGTTTTCTTATATCTTTGGTGGACTGCTATGAATGGTTTCAAATGGTCAAAATATATTTTATTTATGCATGTTACTTTTCAATTTTATGATTTCAAGTCTTCATGCATAAACCCACCTTCTTTTTAACTAGAGCTGCATGATAGAGTTTGATGAAAGGTTTTACCTTATGGTATGCAAGTTCATGAATATTATAAATGTTAAAGGCTACCAAGTATGTTATCAATCCATGAAAATTTTATGAATTATGCAAGATTATGAAGCCCTTTTTAGGATATTATAATGTACCCTCTTGTGAAAGGAAAACATGCACTTGAAGAGGTTATGGTTTTAATGAGCTACTCTTGTAATAATATCATGATTTACAAACTTATGCATGTTATGAGGGTTCCTCATACATGGGTGCTCGGACAGGCTAATGAGCGACGACATTCACCTTCTTCGCATTCTGCTTCATCAGCAGCTCCACATTTGTACTAATTTGTGCAAGTTCATGCATCACCTTTTCACTAACTTGTGCTTGCACCAGAGTTGTAGTAACTACAAATGAGCTCTTAGTTGAGGCTTTGTCCCTTATTCCCTATGCATGATTAGTCTTGACCACTCGCTCTAGCCTTTCAGTGATCTCTTGAAAAGTATGATCTATGAATGATCCACCCGTGATGGTATCGACAACTGCTTGCCCATTCTCATCGAGGCTTTGTAGAAGATCTCTATCAAGGAGTCATCTACGATCTTGTGGTCTGAAACCCTTCTCAGACACTTTGAAAATCTCTCCCATATATCACCAATCAAATCACCAGGCAGTTGTTCAAAGTTATTTATCTCCTTCTTCAGTTTTAGCTTTTTAGAGATGGGGAAGTACCTTTATAAAAAGGTTATCTGCAATTCACCCCAACTGGTAATCGAGCTTTGTGGGAGATCAGTTAACCATGATGTTGCATTGACAATAAGAGATAATGGAAAGATACGGAACCTAACAAAATATATGGATAGATTTTAATTCCCTGTTACACTCTTGCAAACAAACACAACATTGTGCAGATGGTTGTGAGGATCCTTTAACAGTAGGCCTGCGAATAGCCCACAATTTTGTAGCATCTACAACAACCCACTTGACACAACAAACTTAGTGTCACACAAAAGTGGAGGTAACACTATTGCTTCTGTGACATCCATAGCTATTTGGTTCAGCTAATATTGATTCCAATCATTAGCAGTAGCTTGAAGTCCCTCACACTATGGGATAAATATGGGTGGGTTGTCCCTATTTGGATTCAGTGCAGTGTTAGCTGTATTATCAACATCATTACTAGGTTATCTAGCCATTCTTCTCTTAGGTTTTTTCAATCTCTGTCACGACCCGGATAGGGGGCTTAGATGTGACATGGCAAAGGAGAACCTGAAAGTCCTCGATTAAGCCATCATAGCATCATCACATACATCATCGGTTCGGAAGCGCGGAAGCTAAAAACACATAACACATAAGCTCTAAGGGATTTGGGACTCAAGCTATGGGGGTGTTGTCGGGAATGGGACAAGCATGGATTCATATAACATATAGCAATTATCTCTAAGGGAACGGGTACGGGGAAATTCAAGCTATGGGGTCACACCGGGATTATGGAACTTTCCACATAAGCACATAGTCATTCACAATTCCCAACATATAAGTCATAAGCATGATGAAGACCATTCTCATACTCAAGGCTAATAATCATAGTATTACATAACCATAGTGTTTAACATAATAAGTCAACATACAAGAGTTTAGATTTATTTGTTCAACAAGCCTCTACGTAGATCAAGCAGGGCCTCGACATAGTTTGAGGCTCACCCTCAATACAAAAAAAAAGTAAACGACATAAAGAAACTAGATAGATAGAAGGTGGCTATTGACCTTGAACAAAACGGCTCACTACTAGCAAGGTCTTCATAAGATGATCAAGCGTCGTTCGGTAGAATGTAGATATCGTCTCCGGTCCCTACATGGTTAGAACATGTAGACAAAGAATATGGGTTAGCAC
>JBCEWC010009232.1:0-18977 GCA_038996855.1 Solanum aculeatissimum
AGGGTGATCCTCAAACTATATCGAGGCCCCGTTTCATCAATGTAGAGGCTTATGGACAAACTCTAAACTCTTGTACTACGAATTGAATATTGAATGTTATGTTTATGTAAGCTTGGTTTATTAGACTTAATTATGAGTATTGTCATCTATCATTCTTACGATATAAATGTTGGGGATTTGAATGACTATGTGCTATGTGAGCTCACGTTATCCCATTCCCAAAAATATCCCCATAGTTTGAATCCCAAGTCCCCAATTCCCTAGAATTTATGTGTTATGTGTTTATTTTCCGCGCTTCCGAATCGATGATGAGTGTAATAATGCTATGATGGCTTGATCGAGGAGTTTCGGGTTCTCCTTCGCCATGTCACATCTAGGCCCCTCTATCCGGGTCGTGACAATTGCCCATCGAGTGGTTCGAAGTTGGTGAGGTGGCATATATAGAACTGGACTTAGTGATGAATGCTATGGAGGAAATTAAAAGCATAAGGGAGAAATTTCAAATGGCCCAAAGTCTCCAAAAGTCATATTCCAATGTGAGGAGAAGGAAACTTGAGTTCCAAGTTGGTGATTGGGTCTACTTGAAGATATCTCCTATGAAAGGTCTGATCCAGTTCGACAAGAAAGATAAATTGAGCCCAAGGTATATAGGGCCCTATAAAGTGGTGATAAGAGTGGGAAAAGTGGCCTACGAGTTGGATCTACCCAATAAGATGCATTTGATTTATCCAGTTTTCCATGTGTCGATACTGAGAAAATTCATAGGTGATCCAAGATCTATAGTTCTTTTTCATGATATGAACATTAAATAGGATTTGAGTTATGAAGAAGTACCGACTGAGTTCTTAGATCGGCAAGTGAAAAATCTAAGGAATAAGAAAGTTGATTCCATCAAAGTGCTTTAGAGAAATCAACAAGTTGAGGGTGCTACAAAGGAAGCAGAAGCGGATACGATGAAGCGTTATCCATATCTATTCTACTCTACTCAAGCCTAAGGTACTAAGAAATGCTTCTTAAATACTACAAATCCGTGCATTTTAGTTTTTCATGATGTATTTATTTATTTTGATGTTTATGGATTGTTTTGAGACATGCTTTAAGTGTAATCTGAAATATTTTTAGAAATGATGCTTAACATGCATTTTTGCATGTATACTGGGTTGTTCGCTACGAGTTTACTCCTTAGATCCTTTCTTTAAGTACATTTAGTATAGAATGTTCCCAAGGGGGAGATATAGTAACGACCCCCTATTTAAGAGCCTTGAGTGCAGAAAAGTTATGCAGAAAATGACCTGAAGTCAGGTTTACGATGGGCTCTTACAGCCCGTAAGTGCACATACGATCTATATGTTGTGTCTGTAGATATGAACTTCAGGAAAGGGAAAATATTACCAAGTGTGGGGTAACCCACGGACCAAGTGATGGCCCGTAAGTTATCTTACGGCTGGTAGATGGTTTTGTGAGTGGCACCCCAGACATGAAGGAAATTTGGAGTTTGCTGGAAGGTAACTTACGAGTTATCAGACTGCCTGTGGAATATGACACGGCCTATAACAATGCTTCGTAACTTTGGGTCCAGCAAGATTAGATTTCAGGAATTTTAGGTGTGTTATCAGATGAGAGAGATTTACAACCCATGGTTTGACTTACGACCCATAATCGGGGTCTCGTTGGTTAATTCCAACAGTTTTAATTAAGGGAATTTTAGTCATTCCCATCCTTTCTATTCCTAAACTACATCATTTTAGGAATGAAAAGGGGACTATATATCAGCCTTTGGCCCTAATTCCCTCATTCTTCCTCTCCAAAATTTTGTAAGGGAAGAAGCTCTCAAGAACTAGGCTAGGGTTTCAAAGATTTCTTCCTTAATCCTACAAGTTTGTTTCTCTCCAGTTTTTCCAAGGTGTGTGAGTTCATTTATGGGTATCCTTCCGCCCATAAAGTTTCTCTTTAAGTATTTTTACCTTTTCTTTAAGTTTCTTTAAGATATTATGCATGTTTATGTTGATAGATGATGTATTAAGACATTAAATGATAATATTCATGGTATCCTATGATTATTTTACTACGTATATATGCATGTGTTTGAACTATTAATGATGAACCCATGATGGGTTTTGATGATGATGAAGTGTGGGTGTTTTCGTTGGTCTTCAAAGGAGAAATTTTCTTATGTCTTATGTGATTTATGATTGGTCCATTAAAAAAGCTAAGCCCGCCTTGTTTTCAAGTAAAGCTATGCATTATTTAAGATGATGATTAGGAAATTAAAGATGAGTTTTAAAGTTAAGTTTGTCAAATATATAAGCATGTTGACAATAGCCCTAAAGATATTTATGAAAGGTCCCCAAGATGAAAGTACAATACTCACTTGGCGGTTCCTAAGTTTGAGCTACTCTTATGATTGCTACTTACGATTCTAAGTTATGTTTTAAAGATTTTGTGGGATGATTTAGCACCAAATGTAGCATTGAGGTGGGGTTCGGTAAGGAAACCTTAGGAGCAACCCTTGGTCACATTAACTATGTGTCACCATAGGAGCCCTTCTAGGCTACGCTAGTGGATCCACCTAGGCCATTTATATTATTATGATGCATACTAAGTTGATGGAGTTCCACCCAGCACGTGGTCTCCCTGAGCCAACATAAGGGTTTATGTTGGATTCCATGTAGTAGCTCACATGGTTTTATATGTCGGTTAAGTCCTACTCCCACAAGTATACGACTCCATGATGTGATTCCATTACTTATGTTTTCTCATGCACTGATGCTCATTCATATTGAACTATGTCCTTATTTTATGCATGCGTTTACATTGATTTTATTTACTATGTATATGTTATACTTATGAATGATGGTTTCATGCATTGCAATGCATTTCATATACTTAATACATTCCAAAAGTACTAACACATATTTTGCCTACATGATTTAACCATGTAGGGATAGACACTCCTCCACCAGCTCATGGCTAGTATTCTATGTTCAAGACTAGCTTTGTTATTAGTGGTGAGGCCTTAGCTCGGGACTCTTCCACTTTTCATTCTATCATGTATCTTAGTTTTATTTTGAGATGATGTATTTATGGCCCTTTTAAGGCTTTTACATTCTATGTTGTTTTGTTTTGGATTCTTATCTATTTGATGGAAATCAACTGTACTGGTTCCGTCCGTGTATGTAGTAGTTGGTATGTTTATGGACAAAAATTAATGTTAGTTATTTCCATTGTTTTTAAATGTTGCTTCATTGCGAAAAAAGGCCCATAGCCCCTTTCCCATATTTTTCGCAAAAGCTTTCCCTTTCCTTTTTTTCCGTAAAAGCTTTAATTTACCTCCTATGAATGCTTAAGCTACTTAAGATGGCTTTGGTGAGGTTCCTTTGGGTATCTCATTTGGCGTGTTATGACTAGGGCCCTAGGTTGGGTCATTACACATAGCAGGGGATAAGGACTAAGGGAAGTCTTCCTTAATTACATAAGCATAATAGGAGTCAAGCTCATAACATACATATCATATCCAACAACACCTCTAACATGAGTGGAATGGAGGCCAAGACATCTCCCATGTTCACCCCCAAAAGTAAATGTCCAAAAGAAAATATGTCTTAACAAGCATGATAAGAAAGTGGATATCGTCCCAAAAATGGAAGACTCCCTAACAAAATCTTTAGCTAGACGTCTAGCCACATAGAGGTGGATGAATGGGAGCCCCCACTTTAAGCCTCATTCAGTGCTAAGTCTAGTCCTATGGAATACTTGACATAATCAATAGTATAAACATAAGTTGAATAACTTTTAAAAATATTACAACATGATAGGAGTAGCTCATTCATATACTTTATCCCTACAAGTGAGCATTTACCTTGCACTAGAGGGTAAAACATTTCATAAACTTGACACCTTCTAGTGGGCTTTGCTTTACACATGAGGGTAGAACATATAATATGCTTGACTCTTCTACTGAGCATGATTCATTCACAAGAGGGTAGAATATGACATAAGGGCTCAAAATCTTGATTATAAATCATAGGAACTTATCATGAGTTCAATAGATGCTTGGGAACCCATAATTTATCATATCTTGCTTGTCTTGCAATTCATGCATTAACATTTCATTAACATAGGAATTCTTTGTCATGTAAATATAGTCAAACATGGTGGGTGTATGCAATTAGACTTAAAATCATGAAATACATGAGTATTGGGCATGGATGAAGTAAACATGATCATTAGAAAGAACATTCAAAACAACCAACCAACATAATAGTAAAACCCTTAGTTAGGTGTCATGAAATCCATCTTAAAAATCCATAATCTTTCATAGTGTTTATAGTTCATATCATGCATAGTCTCAATAGTCATAAACCAAATCATAAGATAGCCTTCAATAGATATTCATGTATAATCAATCAATACTTGGTAAAAATCAAACTTAAATCATGTTCATAATGCATAATAGGAAATGCTCATGAAGAATCAAACCTTGAAATCATGAAATTTCATAAAAACAGAGAATTGGGCTCCATGGGTGGAAGAACACATGGATGAAGATCCAAATACCTTAATCCTTGAAATTACTGGGAGAAAACTTGAGGAAAGTTGAAGGATTCACGTGAGTTCTTCAAATCAAAAGAGAGTTCTTAAGAATCTTGAATTTAGATGAGGGATTTGCAGAGAATTAGAAAGGATTTGGAGTGTGTTTTAGTGAGATTTAGGGCTCAAAATGGTTGAATAGTGGAGGAATCTCATCTATAAGGGTGTTGGGTTATTACCTAATTGTCCTTACTTGAAACTAGAAAAGTTTGGAAAATTTTGTACTGTCAGGGAGTAGAGGCGCAACACGAACTTGTTCCTGTACAGGTCATTTTTGCACAAAGTTCAATTCTCCCCTATTTTTGCCTAGGAATAGGTTTAGACTACTTTTGTACTATGGGGGACCAAGTCTGTAACATAAATTGATCGAGCACTCTTTTGGTTTATGCCCAGATCACCTGAAAAATTATTTTTCGATACGGGTGATCTAAAAATCAAAGACTATCCCTTTCCTATACATTGTTTCTCCTGAAAAAGAATATGAAGTTATATTGCGAAATCATGCTTGGATCTTAAGATATTTAAGAAATACTCCATAGAGATATTTCGAGTCGAGCAAAAGGTGTTACAGTCAAAAACACCCTTCATTAGAAATTGTCGGAGCCAACCACAAGAACCCCTCCACGGTTCATAGTTCCATCTACAGCTCGTGACTTGGCTCGTAGAACCTGTGCCACTAAAAGTTGATTCATTGGAATTTTCACCTTTTAAGCCACAAATATTAACGATGGCCCATCATTCCTTTCACCAGTTGTAGGTCACTCTATAGAAACTCCCATACATAGAAAGTTAAAAGGTCCATTTGATGATAACATACATGGGTCGTGGTTCCATTAATGGCCTGTCCTGTTAATCGTATGTCAACTTCCAAAAATTCCATAATTTTCCACTTTCACTAGACTCGATCCACGAAGCCTCCCTACGACCCGTGAATCCATCCACGAGGTATAGACTGCCTCATAGGACCAAATTTGTGCCAAATTTATTAAACTTTCAGTTTCCAAGCCCATGAACATGAGGGGTATTACACGATCTAGAAGATGTTAAGGTTATTTTTCCAAAAGAATCCTAGTAACAACCTCTTATCTAAAACAATGTACCATCATAGTTGCCTTATACACCTAACTAGTGTATATACATATAGCTCATGATTTATTGATTGTATTATCACGAAGTATACCTTGGCAAAGTAGCCTCACCCTTCTCAATGTGGGATTCACATTAGAATCCATGTTATAGCTCGTATATTCTTATTACCAATTATGGTTGACATCCCACAAAGTGAATAAGATTACTTCAAGTTTTACTATATGCATTGACCACATGACTTTACTTATGATCATCTCATGCTCTATTTTATGCTGCTACATTCGTGGTCATGCATAACGTACTTTGTTCATTATATTACTTTATCTTTACTTATTAATTGACCACTATCTAGTACATTCAAACGTACTAACTAATACTTTTTGCCTAAGTTGTTTCAAAATATAAGGGAGGACGTCCACCCTACACCACACTTTACTAATTAACTTGGAGCTTGTTGAAGGTTACTTGATTGGTGAGTCCTCATGATCTGACAACTATGCTTTCATAACTCTATTGATCTTACTAGTTTTTCTATGTTAAGAATATTTCTTTTACTTTACTTGAGGGTGATCTAGGAAAATGTCCATAGCCCCCATCAATGATAGATTTATTAGAGGCATGTTGGATTATGTATGAGTTTACATTGTCTTTCATTTTTCTTGATTACTTCCTTCTATTAAAGTTTATTGATTGAGATTTATTTTAACTTTCTTTTAGAGTATTGACCGATGCTTGTACCTTGTGAATGCTTATGATATACTAAGAGTCTTGATTGGGGTTTTTTCGAGAATCCTAATCATATTGTCACATCTAGAACCTAGCTTGGGTCATGACAAACTTGATATTAGAGCATAACATTTCAAAATGTCCTAAGGAATGCAATATGTCACATCAAGTAGAGTCTTATTCATGGGTGTCAATCACACCACATTTATGAGTAGGAGGCTACGAGGCATTTTTGGAAATTTTTAGTTGTTTCATGAGTTGTGTCATGCCATAGAGTGTACCTTATGACTCTTTCACTCTAATTGTTGCTCTTTGTAAATTTCAAAAAATGCCTCCACTAAGAGTACCATTGCAAAGGAAAAACAACATCAATAAGGAATAAGCTCCTCTAGTTCCTCAAGATCCACATGGTCCTATGTCTGATCCAGTCACTAATGTGGAATTCTGAACAACTATCCAAATACTAGTACAAGTTGTTACGACACAAGCTAACCAAGGTAGAGTGGATAAATATATGGGCACACCGTCAACTAGAGTCCAGGACTTTATAAGGATAAATTTTTCCAAATTTTATGGCTCCAAGGTGGATGAAGATCCATAAATATCTATTGGTGACATTTATAAAATTGTGGCCATTATGAGTGTAATTCCAAGAGAGAAGGCGGAGCTAGTAGCCTATCAACTTAAGGGTGTTTCTAGAGTATGGTATGACCAATTGGGTTTTATAGCTTAAGAAGACTTTAAGAGTGCATTTCTCAACCTCTTCTTTCCCTTGATGTTAAGGGAAGCCAAGATCCAAGAATTCATCAATCTCAATCTTGGAGGGATGAGTATAAGGGAGTATGCCTTTAAGTTCACTAAGTTGTCAAATATGCTCCTTTCATGGTTTTCAATCTAAGGGAAAGAATGAGTATGTTCATGTTGAGTGTCTCAAACTTAGTGTCTAAGGAATGTAAGATGTCTATGAAAATTAAATATATGGACATTTTGAGGCTTATGACATATGCCAAACAAATTAAAGATGAAAAGATGAGCAAGAAGGCTATAGAGTCCAATAGAGCTTGTATTGATGGTGGTAGCTTTTTTCACAAAAATCCAAAAAAGGTGGAAATAGTAGAGCTTAAGGTAGGAAAACACATTCTAGTCAAGGTTCATCCAACACTTTTACTTAAAGGTTCAACAAAGGCAAGGAGTAAAATCCCATGGTTCAAGAAGGAGGTTTGGGTACTCAGGATATTCCCACTTGCAAGAATTATGGGAAGACTCGCAAAGGAGAGTATTTGGCCACATCCAATATGTGTGTTAGGTATGGTAAACCTGGTCACCAAGATAAGGATTGTAGAGGTTGTGTTAGTAAACCCTAGGTACAGGAACAAAATTAGACTACCAATTGACAAACTCTGATGTGTACTGCTTTAGGAACGGGTAGTAGTTTCCAATGACATAATAGGTTCTATGCTCTTTCTTCCATGTTGAATATAGAGGAGTCCCCAGATTTGTTTATGAATATGTTGTACGTCTTTGACTTTGATGTATATTGTTTGCTTTATTTAAGTGTCAATTTGTCTTTTATTTCTCATTATCTTTCCATAAGATTTGATGTGTGTCCTGAAGTATTGTTAGAGCCTTTTTCTATTTATACCCTTGTCGGTGATTTGGCTCTAGCTAAAAGAGTCTGTAGAAATTATCTTGTGTCAGTCTTGCATAAAGTAGTCCCATGTGATCTCATTAAGTTTGGTATAATCAATTTTAACATTATTATTGGCATGGATTGATTTCATGTTTCCTATGTATCTATCAATTGTAGAACTCGAAGGATTAAATTTCAATTTCCTAATGAGCCAATTCTTGAGTGTAAGTGTACTTATTAGGTGTTTAAGAGTAAATTTGTATCATGTCTAAAAGCCCAAAAATGATATCTAAGGGGTGTATCTATCATATAGTACAGGTTAGGGACACAAATTTCAAAACCCCTACTCTTGAGTCAGTTCCTGTTGTAAATGAATCCTCGATGTGTTTTCTAATGATTTGCTTGATATTCCTCCCAAAAGGGAAATTTATTTTGGCATAGAGCTCCTTCCTGATACCCAACCTATCTCTATTTCTCCTTACTATATTGACCAAGTGGAACTTTAGGAGTTAAAGAAATAATTGAAAGATTATTGGATAAGGGTTTCATAAGGCCAAGCATTTCACCATGGAGTGCTCCTATGTTATTTGTTAGAAATAAAGATGGGTCACCCCAAATATGTATAGACTACTGGCAATTGAATAAGGTTATCATAAAAAAAATATCCTATTTCGAAGATAGATAATTTTTTTGATCAACTCCAAGGTGCAAGATACTTCTCCAAAATTGATCTCCAGTCCGATTATCACCAACTAATGGTGAAGGAGTGTGATATTCCCAAGATGGAATTTTGTACAAGGTATGATCATTTTGAGTTTTTGGTTATATCATTTGAGTTGACTAATGTTCCTATTATTTTCATGGACTTGATGAATTGGGTTTTCAAATCATATTTAGACATATTTGTAGTGGTATTTATTGATGACATATTGGTTTATTCACAAAGTGAAGAAGAGCATATAGGGTTCTTGAGAATTGTCTTGCAAACTTTGAGAGATAAACAACTAGTAGCCAAATTTAGTAAATGTGAATTTTGGTTGAGGTCTGTGGAATTTATTTGTCATATTATATGCAGCGATGATATCATGGTTGATCCAAAGAAAATGGAGGCAGTGAAGAATTGGTCTAGACCAATACATCCTTTGAATATTCAAAGTGTTTTGGGTTTGGTCGGGTATTACAGAAGGTTTGTAGAGGGATTCTCATCTATTACATCGTCTTTGACCAAGTTGACCTAAAAGAAAGTAAAGTTATAGTGTGAGAAAAGCTTTCAAACATTGAAGGATTATTTTATATCATCTCTTATTCTGACACAATGAAAAGGTTTGAATGGTTTTTTGGTTTATTATGATGCCTCATGGGTTGGTTTGGGTTGTGTCTTGATGCAACAAGGCTAGGTCATAGCATATGCTTCAAGACAAATCAAGGTGAATGAATGAAACTTTCCAACTCATGATCTTGAACTAGCAGCGGTTGTTTATGACTTGAAAAATTAGCATCACTATCTTTATGGGGTACATGTTGATATTTAACCGACCACAAAAGTTTGCAATATGTGTTTAACCAAAGGGACTTGAACCTTAGACAAAGGAGATGGCTTTAACTACTAAAGGATTATGACATGAGTGTATTGCACCATCCAAGAAAAGCTCATATTGTTGCCAATGCTCTTAGTTAGTTGTCCATGAATACCGTTGCTTATATTAAGGATGGAAATAGGGAGTTGGTTAAGGATGTGCATTGATTGGACCATTTGGATGTGAGGTTGAGGGATTCTAATGAGAGTGGTATTCTTGTTCATAATGGATCAGAATCGTTATTTGTAGTAGATGTAAAAGTGTTAAGTTGACAAAGTTGGTAGTTGATAAGAAGATTGAGGTTTTATCCTAAGGAGAGATTGGGTACTTCCTTACCAAGGTCAGTTATGTGTACCAAATATTAATGACCTAAGAGAGATGATATTAAGTGAATCTCATAACTCTCGGTATTCCATCAATTTGAGATTCACAAAGATGTATAGAGATTTAATGGAAGTGTATTGGTGGAGTGGTATGACAAAATGCATAGCAAGCTTTGTGGTGAAATGTCTAAATTGCAACAAGTGAAAGTTGAATACCAAAGGTCGAGAGGTTTAACCCAAGATATTAAAATCCCTACTTGGAAGTGGGAAGATGTGAATGTGGACTTCATAATAGGTTTGCCTCGTACCTGTAAGCAATATGAGTTAATTTAGGTAGTGGTTGATAAAATGAACAAATCAATCCATTTTCTACCAATTAAGACTTCCTAAGTGCCAAAGATTATGCAAAGATGTATATCTAGGAATTGGTGAATCTTTATTGTGTGCCTTTGTCTGTTATTTTGGATCGCGGTACTCAATTCACTTCATATTTTTAAAGTTATTTTAAAAGGGTCTAAGTATCAAAGTTAAGCTAAACATCATTTTTCACCCTCAAAATTGATGTGCAAGCTGAAAGGATAATTTAAACCTTGGAAGATATGTCGAAAGTATGTGTACTTCATTTCAAGGGAAATTGGAAAGATCATATATCATTGATTGAGTTTGCATTCAACAATAGCTACCACGCTAGCATCCACACTGCCCCCTTTGAATCTTTGTATGATAGAAGATGTAGGTCAGTGGTGTCATAACCCAAGCCTAGGGCCTAAGAGTGACATGGTTAATGGGAACCTGAGGGTCCCCAAACTAGCCTCTAAGCATACATTCGCATATCATTGGTTCGGAAGCGCATAAATAGCATGTAAAACATATCATTCTAAGGGTCACAAGACTTTGGAATCGAGCTATGGGGATGTCATAGGGGTAGGGAGTTACATAGATTAACATAACACATAGCACATAAGAACTAAAGGGTGGGTAAGTATGACTCATGCTATAGGGATGAGATGAGGCTTAGGACTTTCATCATCATCACAAGCATAACATAATCATAGTCAAAACATAATATATAGCCATAGCCTCTCAAACAAGCATATAATATGAGCATAAAATAGAATCTGATATGTCAAACAATGTCTCTACATAGATAAGGCGGGGGCCACAACATGTCCCGGGATCACCCTCAAGTCATAAGATATAAAATAAATAACTTAACATAACGTAGAGGATGGTGGGTCTTGCCCTTAAAATAAAGGGCTCACCACTAGTAACAATCCAATATCACCAAGCTAACCATCCAAAGATGGATAGATATTGTCTCTGGTCCCTACATGGTTAGATCATCTAGACAAAAGAGTATGTGTTCGTATATATAATGCACTAAGTATGTGGGCATGCAATGTATATGTACGTAGTAAAATTCAACTTTCAATGAAATATGACAAGGGCACATATATATATAAGAAAATATACAAGAACGAACATAATATCGATATGTCGTGAAATCCATGATACATGAATGAGAGAGTATCATAGTCATAGTGGGGATGTGACCTCAATCGATACAAGATAGACCAATTGAGCTACTACTTGGAATTGGACTACTTGCCAGGTAGATCCTAAGTCAACCCAAAAAGAGGAAATACAAGTCAATCCCAAGAAGGGGGAATCCCATGTTGACACATGGTTATGGGAAAGGAGTAGGAACCCTTGGAGAGTTCCCCTCGACATCCAATCAACTCGGTGCTAAGTCATAACCCACAGGAATACATATACGTATACAAGATTTCAAATGGAGGTTTGTCTTTCAAATCAATACAATGCATAGTTGGGCTCAAAAACCAAATCATAGTTCAAGTCCTTTTATATATAGGCTAAAAAGCCAAACAAGAGTTCAAGTCTTACGTTCAAGGATCAATGCATAAGAGTAGCTCATTCAAGACAAGTACAAGATGGCGTAAACACCCAAGGTTGCTCAATGAGCCAAGTCAAGAAAAGATGTGATCACATTCTAGTCATATCCCATGTCGTTCAAGATCAAGCCAAGTCAAGTCAAGGTGGGACTAAGCCCATATCCAGAGTTTCATCAAAATCGTGTTTCAAGTATGCATATGCCATGAGTGATGAGAGGTATGCATGGGAAATAGAGATTCAAGCTTAAATCAACAATATAATATGAAATTCAAGTAAAATCCATAAGTAAAATCTCATTAAAATCACAATTTGGATTACCCATGCTTAAATCAAGCTTTCAAGGGACAATGCATATTCAAATCCTCATAATGTCCATGCAATTCAATATGTTGGGGCTTAATTCACTTTTAAAATACCAATTAAACATAGCCCACAACTCAATTTAATCAAATAAATAATAATGCAAAAGACCCATAATTAAAGTAAGCATAAATCTAATAAATTAAAGAGTAAAAGAGATTTGGGGTCTTCATGGTTGAAAGGAGTCATGAATCAATTCCTGCATACCTTTGCTAGACAAGAAGAAACAAGAAAATTTGGTGAAGAAGGAAGGTCTTCCCTTGATTCCTAAGTCAAGTATTCATGAGAGCTTTGAAGGAGTTCTTAAAAGAGTGATGAATAATTTCCAAGTGTTTGAATGAATTTTGAATGAGGGTGAATGAATATAGTTCAAATTGGAAGCTTAGGGGAGCATAGGATGTCCAAAATGACCTTAGGAAATATTTAAAATTACAAGAAAACTATTAATGAAACGGATAGAAATAAAAGTTTTCAGGGGTCATCTCAAGACCCACTACATAGACCGTGTGATGGCACATGGGCCATGTACCCATCCGTCAAGAAACACTTTGAAAATATTTCACTGACGAAGTTTCAAGACGGTAATTCTATACTTAGAAAATTTTTACACCGACGCTTAGATGGATGACTTCATGGACTGTACAGTGGTACACGGACTGTGTACTGGTCTATGAGTCTTCAATTGGCCAAAATCTTAGGCAAGACTTTCACAAGGAATCCACACGAGCCGTCAAAGGCTTCACGGGTCGTCTACGCCTCCCATCAACTTCACACAAGCTCCGGAACAGTAATTTCATACTTAGAATCATTCCTTAGGTCGGGACCATCATGAAACAATTCACCACGCCTCGTATTGGGGACCTTGAGGCACCTACTCGAGCTGTTTGGTGGCTCACGACCCGTATGGGGTCCATTGGTGCATTGCCTTAGCCAAAATTTCCTGAAAATCCCTGCACAGGTAGCATTACGAAAAAGGTCATAACTTCTTCAACCAAACTCCAAATCAAGTGAAAACAAGTGATTTAGAAAGCTAACTCAAAGAGTTTCAATTTGATATGTCACAGCTCACCGACTTCATATCGTGCTAAGAGATATTGTTGTTTAAAGTCAGTGCTTCTATAAATCTTCATGCAAAACTTATCCAAATGAGTTCCTTTTATCATGACTTGACAAGTGAGACCCAAAACATTCATAAACCACTTAAGATGAGATGGAAACCAGTGAGTTAAGCATAGATAAGCTCCTCAAAATCTGAGTCATTAGACCATCTCACCCTTGGGAAGATTCGTCCTTGAATGGACTACAACAAGGTTTGAAAGGCTAGATTTAAACAAGAAATATCTTAACAAGTAAACATAATACATAGACCATTTCTTGAGAAAAAATTACAAGTCATTAAAACTCATGTCAAATCATTATCAAGCCATTCAAAACATCTTTAAATCATTTTCGTGTACATGTATGCATATCATGTTATGTGACCCAAGAATTGAAGGAATTAGGACCATTTAGAATAAGAAGAACCTAGTACCTTAGGCTTGAGTAGGTTGGAAAAGATGGGGATATCACTTCCTCATGTCCAACTCCGCTTCCCAGGTAGCGCTCTCCATATGTTGATTTCTCCAAAGCACTTTTACCAAAGCCACACCCTTATTGCTAAGCCTCTTCACTTGCCTATCCAAGATCTTAACCGGCACCTCTTCATAAGTTGAATTTTCCTCAATACCAACACCTTCCAAAGGCACAATTTCACTAGGATCACCAATTAATTTCCTCAACATAGACACATGGAAGACCAGGTGAATAGAAACCATGTCCGGAGGCACGTCCAATTTATAAGCCATATTTCCAATCCACTCAACAACCTCATAAGGACCAACATACCGGGGATAAGCTTTCCCTTCTTACCAAAATGCATCATACCCTTCAAAGGTGAGACCTTCACAAACACCCAATCACCAGTAAAGAATTTGAGGTCTCTCTTCCTAACATCCTAATATGACTTTTGCCTACTTTGAGTCGTCTTCAACCTTTCTCGAATTAACTCCACCTTTTCCATAGCCTCAATTACCAAGTCTGGGCCAATTAAGGCCATCTCTCCCAACTTAAACTACCCAACCGAGGACCTACACCTCCTCCCATACAAAGCCTCAAATGGCGCCATCCCGATACTAGCATGGAAACTATTGTTGTAAGTAAACTCAATGACTCGTAGATGATCATCCAATTTCCTTTGAATTCCAAAACACAAGACCTCAACATGTCCTCCAAAGTTTGAATTGTTCTTTCGCCTTGTCCATCAGTTTGAGGATGGAAAGTGATACTCAACTTCAGTTTAGTATGAAGGCCTCTTTGGAATGACCTCCAAAAATGAGAAGTAAATTGACCACCACGATCCGATATGATAAACATAGGCATACCTTGCAACCTCACCAATTCTCGGATATACAACTTAGCATAATATTCGACAATGTAAGTAGTCTTGACCGATATAAAATGACCCGACTAAGTCATCCGATCAAAAATAACCCATATAGAATTAAATTGCTTAAGGGTATAGGGTAAATTAACAACAAAATCCATATTTGCGTCTTCCCACTTCCAAGTAGGAATCTCAATGTCTTGGATCAAGTCATTGGGCCTTTGATGTTCCACCTTCACTTGTTGATAACTAGGGCATTCAGACATGAACTTGGCTATGTCCCTCTTCATACCATGCCACCAATATACCTTTCTCAAGTACCGATACATCATGGTGGATCCCGAATGTATAGAATAATAAAAGTTGTGAGCTTCACTCATGATCACCTCTCTAAGCCATCGACATCGGGAACACAAAACCGATCAAGATATTAAAGCATACAATCTCCGTCTTGGGAGAAAACCCTAATTTTCTTTTCAGCAACCAACTTCTTCAATTCAACCAAAGATGGGTTTTAATCCTACTTTGCCTTGACATCTACCACCACAGAAGATTTGGCCCCTTTTTGAACATGAATACCACCATCATTAGAGTAGGTCATTCTAATACCCAATCTAGCCAAATGGTGAATGTCTTTTACCAGATCCCTTTTTTCTTCATCAACATGAGCCACACTTCCCATAGATAGTCTACTAAGAGCATCGGCTACAATATTTGCCTAGCTGGGATGATATTGAACACTCAGGTCGTAATCTTTGAGGAGTTCCAACCATCCTCTTTGTCTCAAATTGATATCTCTTTGGGTAAACACGTGTTGTAGGCTCTTACGATCAATGAACACATCAACATGAACCCCGTACAATTAATGTCTCCAAATCGTCAAAGTAAACACCACAGCTGCCAATTCAGATCATAAGTGGTATAGTTATGTTCATGAACCTTCAATTGCCTGGAGGCATATGTTATCACCTTAACATGTTGCATGAGCACACAACCCAACCCAATTCGAGAAGCATCACAATACACCACAAACTCATCTAAGCCATCTAGTAGAGTCAGAACAGGAGTCGATGTAAGTCGATCCTTTAAAGTCCGGAAACATTCCTCAAACTTATCAGACCATACAAACTTGGCCTTCTTCTGAGTCAACTTAGTCAAAAGAGATGTAATGGATGAGAAGTCCTTAACAAACCTTCGGTAGTAAATGGGTAGCCCAAGAAATAGGGATGGCAACGGGGCGTTGTGGGGTGGATGCGGGGCGAGTTTAGAGCAATGCTGGGCGGATGCGGGTTTAATGTTATGTGGGGTGGGGCGGATGCAGGGCGGGTTGAAATAACTATTTTTAAAACTAATGTGGGGTGGGGGGGTTGCGGGCTCAGAAAATCAAATAGTAATTCGAAGAAAATTAAATATTTGTAATTAATAAAAATCAAAGATATAAACTTTTTATATTAAATATTGACTTTAATTTTATTTTTTTCAAACATTTAAATTATACATGTCCGATAAATTATTAGTTATTAAAATATTAATTAGAAACTTTTAATTAATGATTAAAAAGCAATTGTTGAAATATCAACTAAAAATAGTAAATTAGTGAAAAATTAAAAAATATTATGAATTATAATTTTTCATATTAAATTCTATTAAAAAATAAAAGAACTTAAAAATTTAAGCGGAGCGGGTTTATGCGGGTTGGGTCTATGCGGGGCGGAGTGAGGCGGGTTGAAAATGAAAAACATCAACATGAGGGGGGGGGAGGGGGGGAAGGGAGAAAGGGGGTGGTTTAAAAAAATTGCGGGTTAAGCTCAACTCGCCCCGCACCCGCCCCATTGTCATCCCTACCAAGAAAGCTTTGAATATCATAAAGAGTCAATGGTCTAGGAAAATTCTTCACGGCCTGAGTCTTCTTTGGATCAACCTTAATACCATCACCCGGCACAATGTGACCAAGAAAGGCCACTTCACCCAACCAAAACTCATACTTGCTGAATTTGGCAAATAATTGCTTCTCCCTTAAAGTCTGAAGAACCAACCTCAAGTGATCCATATGCTCTTGTTCACTTCGGGAATAAATTAGTATATCCACAAAACTGCCAAAGAATGGCTTGAACACTCTATTCATCGGATCCATAAACACAGTCAGAGCATTAGTTAAGACAAACGACATCACCACAAACTCATAATGCCCATAGCTAATTTGAAACGTAGTCCTGGGATGTCACACCCCTTTACCTTCAACTGATGATAGCCATAATGGAGATCAATCTTTGAGAAATGGGTGGCACCCTGCAACTGATCAAACAAATCATCGATTCTAGGCAATAGATTATTGTACTTAATGGTAACCTTATTCAATTGTCGATAGTCAATACACATCTGGAGCGATCCATCCTTTTTCCTTATAAACAATACCAAAGCACCCAATATGAAATGCTTGGCCTAATAAAATGCTTCTCCAAAAGGTCCTTCAACTGATCCTTAACTCTTTCAACTCGGTCGGGGCCATACGGTAAGGAGGAATAGATATTGGTTGGGTATCTGAAGGGAGATCTATACCAAAGTCCACTTCCCTTTCAGGAGGAACACCAGGCAAATCATCAGGAAAGACATCCAGAAACTCATTAGCAACGGGAATTGACTCAACAGTAAGAGGCTCAAATTCAACATCCCAAACTCTAACAATATGATAGATACAACCCTTAAAAATATCCTTCTGGCCTTGAGGTAGGAAATAAACCAACCCTTAAAAGAAGAATCACTACCGTTCTATTCCAAAATAGGCTCACCCAGAAACTGGAACTTGACAACCCAGGTTCTACAGTCAACAAAGGAATATGAAACATGCAACTAATCCATCCCAAGAATGATATCAAAATCAAACATCTCAAGCTCTACAAGGTCACACAGGAGGACTTTATGCAAGATGGAAACAGGACAACCTCGATAAACTTTCTAAGCAACAATAAACTCACCCACGGGAGTGTAGACCGCATAAGGCTTCCTCAATAATTTAGGACTCAAAAAAAACATAACATCCAAAATAGGAGTTACAAAAGATAAATTTGCACGCGGATCAAGCAAAGCATAAATATCAAAATCAAAGACCGTTAACATACCAGTCATAATATTCGGAGCCTTATCCACCTCTTTTCTGGCATGAAAAGCATAGAATCTATTGTTTCTGGGAGCACTACCGACTTAAACCTTCTGCTGACCCAAACCACCTTGAGCTATTTGACCCTTCTTTTGATTCTTTGGACAATCAGCAACCTTATGGTCCATACTACCACACCCGAAGCAAGCACGCGAAGCATTCCTACATTCACCCGAGTGATTTTATCCACACTTGTGTCACGACCCAGATAGGAGCCTCGATGTGACATGGCGAAAAAAGACCCGAAGACCCTTGATCAAGCCATCATAGCATCATTACACACATCATAGGTTTGGAAACGTGGAAGCTAAACACATAGCACATAAGTTCTAGGGATTCGGGAACTTGGGACTCAAGCTATGGGGACAATGCAGGAATGGGATAAGCATGTTTGCACATAGCACATAGTCAATCATAATAACCAATCATATAAGCTATAACATGATGAAAGAGACATTATCATAAATCAAGAGAAGTAGCATCATATTATATATCCAAATATCCAACATGCAAGTCAAACATACAAGAGCATAGATTTGTCCAACAATGTCTCTACTTAGATGAGCGGGGCCTCGACAAGTTTGAGTCACACCCTCAAGTAAATAGAAAGTAAATACATGAAAATAAAGTGGTAGATAAACGGTGGCTATTGCCCTTGAACAAAAGGGCTCACCACTAGCAAATCTTCAATAAGAGATCAAGCGTAATCCGATAGAATGTAGATGTCATCCACGGTCCCTACATGGTTAGAACATGTAGACAAGAATATGGGTTACCACAATTAAGTACTAAGTATGTGGGCATGGAATGCATATGACAAGTATAGTATCACCAAGCAACATGCCAAGGGGACAAGTGATACGAAAGGAATGCACGTAGCAAAAGAATAATATGAGAAGATGTTATGCCATGATGCATAAGATGCAATCCTATGGTCATATATATATTTTGAGGATGTAACCTCAACCGACAAAGACTAAAAGATCCGAGCAAGCCACTACCCAAACCCGGACTACTTGCCAAGTAGTACCCTAAGCTCCCTTAAACAAGGGTGCAACTTAACAGAATTCCCTAGATAGGGAATTAGCCCATGGTGGCACATGATTTGACGGAAAGGAGTATGGACCCTGTGGAGATAGTCCACCCTGACTCCAATCCCTCGGTGCTAAGTTCATCCCACGGGAATACG